>JAOTQJ010153412.1:0-30736 GCA_025642045.1 Solanum sejunctum
TTTGCATAGAGTGTATAAGTAAGTTTAGAATAGTTCATATTATATATCAGAATAGTTCATCTTCTAGAGAGTAGTACATAAAACTTTCCTCGTAAAGTACAAAGAGGTCTTAGGGTTTTGAAGCTTTTAGGAAGTAAATTGGAGTAGATTGGCTGGTGATAATCAACTAATTTCTATTCAATCTTGTTACCCATGACTGTTGCTGCTCTATTTGGTATCAAATCTTTAATTTCTAGCATGTGTGGCTAAAACCTTCATGTTAGAGGAGTACTATTGATATGGGTCTTTGATTTATCTATTAGATCTTTCATATTTTGACTTATTCGTAGTAGATTTGAGTAAATTTCTATCTATTCCTATGTTTAGTCTATAATTTCAAGGTTGCAAACTTGAGGTTCACTCTAAATCTCTGATTGTTGCTTTTACTGGAATGATTAGAATGTGGAATGGATATAATGGCTGAAAACCTTTAGGGGTTTCAGTTGAAGTCAACAAATATGGATTCAATAACCAAGGTATTAGGGTTTTGCTGAGACTTTTTAGGCAAAGCGTGTCCTCAGCAGTCCACGTATAATTTCATAGTTGATTCATGCGAAACACTCATGTATCATAAGTGAACATAGGTTACAAGCAACCTAGACTATTCATTCAATATCAACTCATTTGGTCAAATATTTATACCCGACTAGTAGATCGACTCCCATATTTGTACATCCCCAACATCTCCCCTTAGTTATTGTTTAAATTGTTAATTAAAATTTATTTAGTTCAATCATTACTTTTGAATATTGCAATGCCACGACTTAGACCTAGGGTCTAGGAGTGACATAGCGAATGGGAACCCGAGAGTCCCCAAATGAGTCTCATAGTATCCATATTCATATCATCGGTTCAAAAGTATATAAAAGATAGTAAACACATAGTTCTAAGAGACAAAAGAGTAGGACTCACACTATAGGGATTCCATTAGGGTAGGGATTAATATAGATTCACATAACATATCGCCAAAAGTTGCAGAGCGCAACAACAAACAATAGTCAGACAAGGTGGTATGTGTGATCCTATGGCGCATTGCTGAGTCCATTTGGGCTGTAAAAATGACCACCACCTAAGATGACTGGCAAGGACAATGTCCATGCATTCAAAATTTGATCATTTTCCATGAAAACAATGGGGATAGTCACACACTAGCCCATATTCAATAACCAATACATGCTTATTCATTCATTCCTATATTCACACAATCAACATGGATATAAATCCATTCAAGTGATGACTTACATTTAAGAATGGTGTCACTCAATCAATCATAGGGCAAGTTTACTTTGCTTAAAAGGTTTTAGGGCTACTCAAACTTCACCTATAGCCTAAAAGAGAAATCAATACAACAGGCATGCATATTCATTCAAGTAATCTCATGATGATGGTACTATCTCAGGTTAAAGCATTCAACAGAGCATCACAGGCAAAACTGAGACAATACCAACTCACATTCAACATTTTGGCAACAAATCAATCACATTTAGTCCTCGCCCACATAATACATACTAACAATTTCAAGCTATTCTGAATGAATTAAAAACAATCATAATATATCACCCACATGGTTTACCACAAGGTTGAATTATCACAAGGTTTGAAAAGGTTGACTTATCACAAAGGTTTTACAATCATCATAATATATCACCCACATGATTTTTATCAATTTTTAGTCACAACACATGATTATCAACTTACAAAAACCTTGATCACCTTCTTCACCGCAAAAAGGCTTCATACCCACCAAAAAGATTAAAGCTAAGGACAAAAACATACCTCTTTAATGATGAATAGATCAATGCGAACCTTATATTAGCTTTTGTTGATGAATTTCCTTAAATCCAATAGAGATTTTGCAAGTGAAAGACTAACAAGGAGATGTTGGCTTGTGAAGGAAGTGAAAAGGAGGAAATATGAAAAGTGAAAAGGCCAAGGCATTTGAAATGCCACTAATAGATTGGTTAGGCATAAGGAGTCAGTATCGTTGACTCTCCCTGCCAGACACATTTGGTACTACACCAATTGTGCTAAGACTGCCATTTTTAACAAAAATCAAACCTTAGCTTCAGTCACAAAGGGCTATGTTTTTTACCATTGCTCAACTAGTTTGGTGATCCGCCAAATTATGATAAATATCATCTAATTTGTACAGTACCTTAGGGGTCTTTGACTGACTCCAAAGGTGATAAAACTAGCAATTGCCATCTCACTTTGGCGATTTGTCGACTGGACCCATCAGGTCGCCCTTTTTTCCTTCACTTCAAATTCTACCTTTTCAAACCTGCATAAATCAACTCCCATTATTTAAATAAAAGTTTACCTAACTACCTTAGGTTGCCTCCTAAGTAGCAAAACAGTAAACATCATCGCATAGCGTAGTATTTCTATCCCTTCAAGTCACCCATGAATGGTCGATCACTGATGTCACTTGGAGTTCTTTCACCTTGTTCAGAGTTTTACAATGTTTAATAGCACTTCCTCATCATTTACCTTGAACCTTAGGTATCCTCTTTCAACATCCACAACTATCTTTCTAATGGCTAAGAACGACCTTCCCAAGATAATTGGCCTATCAGTGTCCACCTCATAATCCAGGATCACAAAGTCAGCTAGAAGAATGAATTTGTCTACCATTACCAACATATTAGAAATAATCCCCACCGAGCTTTTGATGGATTGATTAACCATAAGCAAATGTATAGTGGTTGGTGAAGGAGTTTCTAACCCCAACTCTTCGAATATAGAGAAGGGCCTAAGATTTATGCTTGCACCTAAATAACATAACACTTTGTTGAACTTGTAAGCTCTAATGGTGCAAGGTATTATAAATGCACCAGGGCCCTCTTTCTTCACAACTAGAGCTTTTGTCAAGATAGTACTGCAATTGTGAAACACCTTTATCATCTCGCACTAAAAGGTCTATTTCTTTGATATTAACTTTTTCATAAATTTGGCATATCCCGGAATTTCAATCAGTGCCTCAACCACGGGCATATTTATGAATAGAGAATTGAACATAGAAAGAAAGTTTTGAAATTTGGCATCCTTTTACTTCTTCAATCGCTGAGGGGAATGGAGAATCAGTCTTGACTTGAGGTGTTTTCAACCTCATAGCTGAACTTGGATTTTTTAGGAATGTTTTCTTGTTGTTCACAATATCATCCTTAACCTTCTCTTGTTTATCACTCTCGGGTCCATCATTAGCTACACTCTTATTAACTTCAACATTCACCACACCTTTATCTTCTCCCACATCATTTTGACATTTTTCCATAACACTTGAGGTTTTAGCACTTTCCATTATACTACGAGTAGTGATGGCTAAACATTACTGATCAATGCCCTTAGGATTGACAACTATCTCACTAGGCAAACCACATATTGGTTGCTACTGTGCTGTCAAAATACAATACTTTTGATGCTTAAAACATAAAAATTTATATGTTCTCAATGCGATGTTAGTGTTTTTTTTGTTTTATTTGTAGGATTCCATGGTAGGCCTTAATTTTGAGAAGACTTTCCAGAAGTTGCTATTTTTTATGATACACGAGACCCTTTACGAGCCATTGAGCTTTCTAAGAATCGTGAATGAGGTTTCGTGGACAATTTCAATAAGGGGATGACTTTCTGAAGTTTGTTGTATGAACATACAGATGGCTTGTGTACTACTTTACAAGTCGTAGATCATGTTTCGTGTCATGAGGATCAAAGAACAAGGACTTTATGAATATTCATCAAATGAAACCCCCCTACGGGCCATAGAACACTTTACGGGCCATAGAGGGGTATCATAGATCACAAGTCCAGTTTTGCAGTAACAATGTATTAGAGCCTAATTACGGGCCATAGATCGCAATAAGGCCCATAAAGTTGTTCATGAGATGTGCTGACCTAGTTATCCTATTTTGGTTAGTACTTGTATTTTAAATATTATAAGTAGTTTTTTCAGGTTATTTTTCATGAAGTTTAATGAAGAGTACGACTATTTGAGAGAAAAAATAGTGAGGTTGAGTAGAGAAACATTGGAGGGTTTTCAGAAACACTTGTACTTTGATTTGATCTTATAATCTTGTGTTTTAAGAAACACTTGTAATTTGCTTGTGTGTAATTCAATTGTGTAAGTTCTCTATTATATTATTCTTATTCATAAGTTTTATATCTACACAAATCATGAGTAGCTAAATTCACAACTAGGTTTTTGTGAACCACGACGAATTAACAAGGTAAAACTAGATAAATAATTCTTGAAAGTGTGTATGCATATATTAGTTAACTCTCTTCGTTTTGCATATTTTTTGATGATGGCCAACATCAAAACCCACCTAGTGTTACTGACTACACCAATATAGTAATGAATATGAAATTGATGTGTTCTCATCTAATCAACCAAACAGAGCCTAAGGGAGGTTGTACTGGGACTAGTAGGTAAGAGTTATTAATGCACACTAAGGAGATGGGCCAAGTCAAATTGTGAATGTCACCTCTCGCCTAGACCAAAGGGTTTAGTGAACTTAACTTATCGTTCTAGATGCTACACACTAGAAAAGAATTAGGTTATCCAGTGATACTAAGTTAGGGAATCATAGGGAACACAATACCCTAGTTTCTCTCTGTATTGATTTCAACTCCTATTAAGCTAGGTTTACTTTTATACTTGTTATTTCAAACCCCTCTTTTTGGGGAGATAAGTTGGCTAATCTCTCAAATTGTGTTAATTGAATTCTACTAAGTTTACTATTCCCTGTGGGTTTAACCCTAACCAAAGGTTAGGGTTATATTTCTTGACAACGATCGTTTTATCCTCTAAAAGGAGGTGTAACTTGGAAACATTAGTTGCTAATTGAGATGAGTCGATATGTTTCCAAGTTAAGTTTCCAAGTGCTTGATAGAAGTTGAATGTGATGCTACTGTTTGACTCAACTATGAACATTTCGACTTTATCTCCTCAAGACTTTATCGGAGGCTTCCATCTTGTTTAAGATTCAGGTTAGCATATCTTCATTCCATAGATTCTATAGATTCACCACAGAGTCAGTAGCTTTTAACCTAACATAGGGTGGAACATACCTATATCCAACCCTATCATGGTTTCTCCAACCCCAACTTGAGGTTGGTCGGGCTATGCATGATCTCTCCATCCAGCGTTATTGTTCCAACCTTGATTTCTCGAGTGCTTAGGATAAGTTGGCCGAGAACCCATCATTTGTTTGCCCATATAATGTACCTCTCATTGTAACCACTTTCAAATGGTGCACTATCAAACATCGCATTTCTAGCAGCTTCCATAACATTTACACTTTTACGATTTCCTCCCATAACATGCTTAGTTAAGAGGTCAAGCTGCTGCTCCTTGGATGGACCTTTGTGATTTAAAAGTACGAGATGATCCCTCATGTACCATGATCAGTTGATTTTTGTTATGCCATCTAGGAGGTCGTAAGCTTCAATGAACATTTGTCTCATAAGTCCTCCTCTTACCAGCTGGTTAGCTACCCTTTTGTTAATTACATCAAGGCTTATATAGAAGTACTGCAATAGAATATAATCCGAAACTCCACGATTAGGGCATTGAAGTTAGAGTTTCTGAAACCAAAGCCATGTCTCATGCAATTCCTTACCTTCAATCTATTTGAAGTTCTCAATACTCCTCAACTTTATCATTTCAAGAGAGGGAAAAATCTTTCAAGGAACATATTTTGCAGTTGCTCCTACAAAGTAATAGAATCACGAGGCAACTCATCTAGTCACTTGACAACCTCTCCAGTGATAGAGAACGAAAAAAACCTTAGTCTATTGGCTTCTTGGCTCATTCCCTTGAAATTGAATGGGAGACAAACATCAATAAAATTCCTGAGGTATTCATGAGGATCCTCGTGGCCAAGTCCTACAAAAAATCTCTTCAGCTAGAGGAGTAGGAACATAGTTCTTATCTCATGAAAATTAACTCCTTCGGCCAATGGGGGTAGTCGGGTAGCACTTGTGCTTCCCACTTGGTCCCAGTTAACTCTCGTGTATGATTAGTGTCTCCAACATTCTCACCATAGACAATCCCATCATCCTCCATCTTAACACCTATTTTTCAATAGCACAAATAATAAGAAAATAGTAAAAACAATTCTAATTACAAGTATAAAGCTCAACAAACACTTCAGTCATGAACTCATCGAATCCTCGACAATGATGCCACTTTTTATGTCGCTCAACTCGGCTATGCAAAGGAAGCAGGAGTGGTCATCATCATCATAATAACATAAATTAGAGGTTGTGGTCGAATCCCATAAAGAATATGGTTCATAAATTGAAGTGGTTCATTGGACTAAGCAATTGTAGGATGTGGAGGGTTTGCAATAATTAAAGTCAGGATTCAACTGCACAATATCTAAATAATAAATTGATCAAAAAATTAGGGAAGATGTTAGGGGTGTGAGAATATGGGAATAGATCTACCAGATGGGTCTAAATATTAGACTGATTAAGCTGATAATGAGTGAATAGGCTAGGTTGCTTGTAACCCATGTTTAATATGACACACGAGTATTTCATATGATTCAATTATGATATCACATGCAGGTTGTGAGCATATGCTTGACCTAAGAAATCTTAGTAAAACCCCTAATACATTGACCATTGAATCCATAGTTATGGACTTCAACTAAATCCCAAAATATTTTCAGCCATTACATCTATTCTACACTCTAATCATTCTTGTTAAAGTAATAATCAAAGACCTAAATTAAACTCCAAGTTTGTAACTTTGAAATTATATGTAAAACATAGGACTAGATGTAAATTCACTCAAATCAACACAAATAAGTCAAAATACCAAAGACCCAATAAATAAATCAAGAACCCATATCAAAAACACCCCCCCAACATAAGTGTTTTAGACACACATGTTAGAAATTAGAGATTTAATACCAAATATAACAACTGAAGTCATGGGTAACAAGATTGACTAGAGAATAGTTGATCATCATAAGGTTTTGCTTTGCCAATGCTTGAAACCCTATCAACCTTTTGTACTCTAAAGAAGGAATGTTCTATGTACTACTCTCTCTCTCTAAAACTAAGAAGAATGGTATGATGTGTGTTCCTTTCTGATTTTCTTAACTAGTCCATGCAAAAATGTGAGTGTTTAGGCTGCAGATTGCCATTCAGTGGCCAAGGCCGACCATCATCGAGCACTCCGATGATTTGTCAAATATGCACTTGATCGCTTTTCTCTGTATCCTCTTAAGGTTTCTTTCTCTATAATATTCGATGATGGTTCTTCACTTCACTGATACAATTTGGGGATTCACTAAAGTTCTTATGTCATCTCCTTCTTCTTATGTTTTTGGGGCTTAGAGTACTACAAATTTAGTTGGTCTCTTGAGCATTTGGCAATGCACCAATTATGTTTGGTGACATTGATTCTAACCACTTTCCTGAGTTGGGCTTGAACCTTGGTTACTGCAGTGCTAGGTAATCTCTCTGATTATTCGGCAGTTTACTGAATATGTAGGAGATACCACTTTATTCTGCCTTTTGGACACTTTTGACCCCTTTCTAAGATTTGTCAAGTATTTTCCATTTGTGCACTTTTAATTTCATTTCCTAACATAACACATGCATACTCGTTAGAGTTTGGAAATAATAGCACATCAAGCGCAATATTTCTTTGCAAAGTAGCCCCCAAAAGTGTTCAAAATATGGACTCATCAGACCACAAATGGAGCATACTTTGAAAATTTGGTAAATGTGAGGGCATACTCCCTCACGCTCATGCTGCCTTGCTTTAAGTTGATGAACTCCTTGACCTTTACCTCCCTAAGCTTGATGGGAAACAATCGATCTAAAAAGGCACACTTAAATTTCTCTCAACCAATAGGACCTACTCCTTAGAACCTTTCATCGACCCATTGCTCGAACTAAATCTTACCCACTCTTTTAAGTTGGTAGGCCACCAACTTAGTTTTTTCTTCGAATAGAATATCCATCACTATCACAACCAGATAAGCTTCCTCAATAAACTTAATAGGGTCCTTGTCTGTCTATGACCCATAAAATTCTAGGGGGTTCATCCACATAAAGTCATGTGCTCTCATGGTCGGAGTGGGCACTTGAGGAGGAATGGCCACCTTCAGATTTGTTTGGTTGGCCGAGGCTTGTATCAGCAAAGGGAATGCTACTTTGAACTCTACTTGAGACATTCCATTGTCCTGCTGGAGTAGAAAGTCTTATTCCTCGGAATTGCCTCGCTGATGGGGAGCTCTTTGATGGCACGATCTAGAAATAAGAAAACGCCCATCATTAATTCGGAAAAAACTTAATCAACTCTATGGCATGACATGAATAAGAAAGAAGGGAAGACTTTCCTAAACAATCTCATAGCCTCTTACTCAGGATAGGGCATGCTTCACAACCTTGAATGAGACTTTATGCTATGGGGTGTGCATGAATGTCCAAGAAATATTTTAAAACCTTGTGCTTTAATATCAATTTTGTAACGAACCAACTAAGGAGCTTAGTCATCACATGGAAAATATACACCCGAAGACACCTCACCCAAGCCATCTAATAGTCTTAAGCATTCATAGGTGTTAAACTGAAACTTTTGCAGAAAAAAACATGAAGTGAAGGGACTATGGACCATTTCTATGTATTGAAGCAACAGTAAAAAGCAACAAAGGTAGATAACATTATTTTGTCCATAATCATACCACTAATACATAACAGACAAAACCAGCATGATTGGTTTCCATAAAATAGAAAGAAATTCATAAATAGTGAACATACAATTCATAAATAATCAACATAGAATGTAAAAGCCTTAGAAGGTCTATAAATACATCGTCTAAAACAAAAATACAGAATAGAGTGGAAAATGGGTGCAGTTCCAAACTAAGGGCTCACCACAATAACAAGCTAGTCTTGAGCTCCAACTACTAGCCATGAGCTAGTGGAGGAGTACCTTTCCGTATATGGTTAAATCATGCAGGCGAAATATATGTTAGTACGTTTGAAAGTACTAAGTATATAAGGTGCAATGCATAGATAAAATTGTAAAATGGCATCAGAATTAAACATAATATATTGATATACATAAGATAAATGAGTCATGAAATAAGCTTAAACATGCACAAGGAATGTGCCTCAGATCAATATGAGACAATGCATAAAAAAATCCATTAAGTGAAAATATATCACAAGATCATAAAACTTGTGGGAATAGACTATAACCAACAATAAGCACATGCGAGCTACTACATGGAATCCAATTAACTCCTTTCATTGGGAAAAGGCCAATACACTCCTTCCATTGGGAAAAGGGGAATCTACTTGCAAAGCTAAATATCCAAAACTTAGTAACTTTGCAATTGCATCTTTCATAACTTTGGACCTACCTGGATCCACTATCCTATAAAGATCCTATAATGGCATATAGTTAGAAACATTGAGATATAACTTCAAGAGATCATGCCTCAACTAACGGAGTAAGTCCCAATCTCTAGTCCTCTTCGTGCTAAGTCATCCCACAGAATCATTAAAACATATTCTTAGAATAATAAGTAGCAATCATAGGAGTAGCTCAAACTTATGAATCTTTCTTAAACATCTTTTAGGCCAATTAACATCAAACATATAACTTTGGTAAACTTAACTTTGATGCTGTTCATAAATGCCCTAATCATAATCTTCAATGATAGTAAACTTTCATTGAAAACAAGGTTGGCCTAGCTTGAGCATGGAACAATCATAAATCACATAAGTCTTAGGAAATTTCTTTTTAAAAGGAACATCGAAATCCCCCAACCTTGTCCATATTGAAACTATCATGGAATCAACATCAAATTTCATATGCATATATTTACTTAGAAAAATAGTCATTGAACTTCGTGGTATAAATAGTCATTGAACTTCATGAGTATCATATAATAACATAAGGATCATGAAATCATCATAAGAATGCACTTTAAATTAAAGAACTTAAAGAAAAGGTAAAATACATAATAGGGAACTTTATAGGTTAAAGGATACCTATAAATCAACTCACATACTTTGAGAACTACGGAGAAATGGAATGAAAGCCTTTAGTGAAGAAAGCTTGGAAACCCTAGCCTTGTTCTTGCTTAGTCTTGAGAGCCTCTTTTGCCTTAGAGAATTTAAGAGTGAAGAATGATAGGAATTAGGGTATAAAGGTTGAAATAGGTCCCTTTCCATCCCCAAAATGACATAGTATAGGAGTCAAAATATGGGAAATGTCCAAATTATCCCTTATTAAAAACTATTGGAAGTGACTTATAGAACCTTGATTACGGGCCGTAGGTTCACTTATGATCCATAAATCCCCTCGTCTGATGACATATATGAAAATCTAGAAAATCGGGCTTGCTAAACTGAAAATTGTGAACAATAGTATGGGCCATGAAACTTCTTACTGGTTGTGGTTGGACTTGTCGAGTTCTTCCATAATTAACTATTTTCCTTACTTCCTTGGCCCTACCCATGAAAGGTCTACATGGGCCATAACCCATTCCATAAACTGTCTGATAACTTGTATACTACCTTCCTTAAAACTCCAAATTCGCTTCATCTGTAGGATCCCACTCATGAATCCATCTATAGGCCATAAGATATTCTATGAGCCATCATTTGGTCCGTGGGCTACCCCGTACTGTGAAACATTTTCCCTTCTTAAAGTTCTATAATTACGAGACAAACCTACAAGCCATAAGTAGTCTCACAAACTAGACTCTAGCTCACTTTTTAGGCCAACTTTTCTGTACTCAGGGCTCCTAAACTGGGTGTCATTACAGAACCCTATGTACGGGCCCTAGTATGAACTATGACTCATAGGTTGGTTCGTCTGATAAATTTCGAGAAAACCAAACTACTGATTTTAACTTTTGAGGGGCAACTACAGTCCATAGACTAGTCTTTGGGCCAGAAAAGACCCTCGTTCTGTAGAAAAATAGCAACTTGAGTTGTTTGAGATAACCATTGTAGTTCCATTAGTCAATATACAACTAAGAATTACAACCAAATCCTGGTCAAGCTAATTTTAATGACTTTTCGAAGCATGATAACTAGGTTACAATCGTAGGGTACACAAATTTAAATTGCGTAGAAGTAATACACTGAAACTAAGTGAATACATTCAATACATATTCTATGCATTGAAGTACAACCCAAAACATAAACACATGAATTACCACTGATTTAGCCAAAGTCCAAAAGCATGTGCAATTCACGAACCTATCTCTAAATCACCCATTCACTCAGATATATACAAGCATCACAATAACCACCATTTAATCAATTAGTCAACATGTCATCAATCAATTTGTATGATCACTAAGTTAATTTTAACACAATAATTTAACATGACCTAATCGACAAGTGGTTTTGCAAGATCAGATAATGACACACATACCAACAGTTGTATTACATGGTCAATAAGATTTCACGCATTTACTTATGAATATTTATGAAGATAAATAATTTAAACTCAGTCGACAGAGTATTTTACAAGTTCAAATAATGAGTCTCACAAGCATATACATTGTTCAAGCTCAATACAAGCAATCAAATAGTGCCAAACACATGACGCACTTTATTTACAAGCAACACCAAATATTAGGGCAAGAAAATCATGAAATAATCATCAATAGTGTCATAAATCAATGACATAATTTTTTGGAAAAATATGAAATTTCAAGAATAGTACAAAACAGAATATTGATCAAAAAGTCGAGCATTAGCAAAAAAAGAATTCCAAAGAGTGAAGCCCTAAGTTTGCCATACTTGTAGACGATTGGCCAAAATGTAGTCAAAATTAGGTCAAAAAATATAGTGGTGAAGGTTAGCGGTGATCGAACTTAGGGAAGAGGAAAAGGAGTCTTGGGTATTTTGAAAATAATGGGAAAGTGAGGGGTGATGATTTTACCCCTGTTTTACTCATCTAGTCGGGTAGGGTTTAAGTAGGGTTCTAACCCTATAAAACCCTGATTATTGGTTATAAGAGATTCTATGGCCCGTAAGATCTAGTTTCATGGTTTCATGTCATGACCCGAGACTAGGGCCTAGGAGTGACATGGTGAATGGAAACCTGAGAGTCTCCAAACAAGCCTTGTAGCATCCATTCACACATCATCAGTTCAGAAGTGCATTTAAATATTAAAGACATAGTTCTAAAGGATGAAAAAGTATGACTTAGGCTATGGGGATGATATAGGGATAGGGAATAACATGGATTCAGCACATTCACACATAAGAACTAAGGGGCAGGTAAGCATGACTCACTCTATGGGGGCAATACGGGACTTAGAATCTTTCATATTTCCACATCAAACATACATACATATCATAATTCTCATAATTAATCCGTATTAGCCATATCAAATAGATAACTATGACCATAAGCTACAAAGACAACACATAGCATAAATATTCGACAAGAGTCTACAAGATGCCCAATAATGTCTCTAATCATCAGATAGAATAGGTGGCAAGACATATCCCAGACTCACCCTCAAGGTAAATAGCATAAACAGAAGCAACATAGGTAGAATAATGGTGGCTTATCCTTGGAAAATAGGGCTCACCATAACAAATATCTCAAATTCGATCTAGCCATCAAATGGTGGATGAAGGTAGCCTTTGGTTCCTATATGGTTAGATCACGTAGGCAAAACTATGCATTAATATATTTGAATGTACTAAGTATGGGTGCATGTAATGCACATGAACTCATTAACCTGCATTTTAATATTAGATGGCAAGGGCACATGTATAGAGAGAATCATATAACAAGGGAATAGTATATCAATACGCCATGAGGAGCATTATGTATGAATGCAAAAATACTTCATATATATATATATATATATATATATTAAGGATGGGACCATAACTGACATGACACAAAGTGAGTTATGTCTTGGAACCCCGTTGCCTCCTCTACAGCGATAAAAAGTGACCTACTTGCCAAAGGTATATCCTTAACATTCTTTTCCCCCTTAGGGCATAGATATATGCTATAGTTAGGCACATAGTTCAAGAAAATGAGTATGGACCCTTGGAGATAGTCCATGCCGACATCCAATCCATGGGTGCTATATATATATATATATATATATGCTTAAAGAGGCATAAGAGTTCAAATCATTTACCTACATTCTTAGCCAAAAAGGCCAAAACACGTTCTTCATGATCATGCATAATAGGCTAAAAGCCAAACATTCTTCATGTAACACTTTTTATGCATATGTCAGCTCCTCTAGAGCACCTTCTTGAGAGATGAGTATGGACCCTTGGGGATAGCCCACTCTGAATTAAACCTCAATCGATGATTCCTTAAATATAGTGGCATGAATATCCATATTTGCTCCTTGAGCCATAATCCTAGCCATTTATATGATCATATTCTTGTCATAACTATAATCTTGTCAAAATCATATACATAAACATAGTTGGGATTAACCCACTTCATAAAAATCATAGTCATGTATATTTCATGAATGAGATGAAATTAGCACGATCTATAGATATTCAAACATAAATCAATAATACATTATGAAATGCAAGTGAAAATGCAATTAAACCCATATTTAAAATCATAATATAGATTACCCATGCACAAATCCAGCTTTACAGGGGATATGCATCTTCATTACTTCATAACTTCAATGTGATTCTTCATGTAAGGGCTTAAAGTAACTTAAAATCATAAATAAAGTACAACCCACACATCAATTGAAGTTAATAAATCATAACAATTAAACCCATATTTAAAGTACACTTAAATTCATGAAAATTGCTTGATAAGATTTGGGTCTCCTTGGTTGAAAGGAGACAAGGATCAAAACCCAAACACCTTGATTAGGAAGATGAATTTGAGAAGAATTTAGCTTGAAGTTGAAATACCAATTAAATCCTAGCTTGAATCTTGAAGATGAGACCTGGAGAGGATTTTGAGAGTTTGATTTTAAAAACTAAGGGTTAGTCTTGAATGAGGGTTTTGAATTAGTGTAGGAGAAGTTCAGGAATGTAAAACGGGTTTAATGATCTTAAAAGCCTTCGAAATGGGACAAAATATCAAAAACACCAAAATAAAGAACTCCTTTAAATTTTATATGGAAACTAACATGGTTAGCTTCAGGGGTCATGAAGTTCTTCACGGTCCGTGAAGGCTTCCCGTCTAGCCTTGATAGATTCTACGAAAAGAGCATAACCTCTTGCTATGAACTCAGAATAAGGTGAAACTAAATGCATTGGAAAGCTAATTTAAAGAGCTTCAATTTGATAGGTTGTGGGCTACCTAGTTCATTTTGTGCTAAGAGATATAACCATTTAAGATTGACCCTTCTATCGATACTTATGAAAAACTTAGCCAATTGAATTCCTTTGAATTTGGCTTGATGTAGGAGACCTATGATGGCCTTAAACAATATAAATAATCTTGAATTGAAGGTTTGAAAGTGAATTTAGCTTGATCTTGAAGATTTCATACTTAGAAAAATTTGACACCAACACCCATACGGTTGACTTCATGGGCCGTACCAAGGCAAATGATCCGTGTACTCCTTCGTCCCACTTCACTTAAAAAATTCTTCATAGAAAATTTTGAAATAGTGATGCAACACTTGGAAAACATTACACTTCGAATGCCACAGGGAAGGGCATCACGGGTCGTGAGGCACCACACCGTCTGTAAGAGAGGGTCGTACTAAATGCCTTGGTCCCAAATGGTAGGATTTTAAGACCAAGGCGACTACACAACCCACCACACAGTCTGCGAAGCATCACATGGGATGTGACGGGTCCATGTGTGGTGTTCCTTAGTTAAAATTCCACGTTTAAGAGCCAAACACTTCTTTTAAGGCCAAGGGTTACTCCAAGGAGGCCCTACACGGGCCGTGTGACCTCACACGGACCGTGAGGGATCTCATGGAGCATCACTTTGGTCTAAGACTTTATATGAACTAGTATTACAAGCTCCATTGAGGTTGTACTGAGTCTGGGTCCATATATTTCAAAACCCTAGTTTTCAAGAGTAGGCATTACAAATCCACCTACGGTGTATATGGACATATAACCCATAAATTGGATCATAAGTGCCCATAACACTTAGCAAGTTTAGAATCTTACCTGTGGTCCATGAGCTCCATTCATGGCTCCTATTTTTATCTACGAACCATAAATTTGGCCTATGGACTGGAATGCACAAATTTTTGCTTACTAGAAATGGTTCTATGAGTCAGTATATAAGTTGTAGTAGACCACGACCCATGAAACTAGTCGTAAAACCATTTTTCTCCCCTTTCTACCTTGGTTTGCTTCCTTAGAACTATTCTTGCACATTTTCAACCAAACAAATTGTTACCTTATAATCTTCCTATCTGTGTGTCCAAAAAGTATACCAAAAACAAAAAAAAAATTAAAACTACCTATGAGTCCAAAAAGCAAAACCAAAATAAATACATACAATTTACATCAAATATCTTAAGTTGCCTCTCTTGTCGCACCTTACTTAGAGTCACAACATGACTTAGACAACTTAGTTACTCAGATTTTACCAAGTGCCCATGCTTCCACCTTCAGATCATCAGGTCTTCACGGATTGACAAATGTTGAGGACAACTTCTTTATCATTTAAGCTAAACTTGAGTGGCCTGACTCTATCTCTACCAGAGCTCATCCAGTGGCTAGGAAGGGCCTTTCCAAGATGATTGGTACTTCAAATTCGACCTCATAATCGAGAATCATGAAGTTTGTGTGAATATGAACTTTTCCACTTTGACGAGAACATCAAATAGTATCCCCACTGGCTTCTTCACTATCCTATTAGCCATCAACAACCGCATACTTATTGGTGCAGGGGATTCCAAGCCTCATATCTTCAACACTACAAGAGGCATTAAATTAATGTTGGATCCTAACTTGCATAATGCCTTTGTAAAATTGGCACCTCTAATGGTGCATAGTATGGTAAAAGTTTCGGGATCCTTTTTCTTCTGTACTTAGGACCTTGTTGTGATAGAACCACAATGCTGAAGCTCTTGAGATAACTCTTGGCTTACTAAACTCTTCTTCGTCACTAAGTCCTTTATGAACTTGGCATAGCGGGACATTTTCTATAATGCCTCAATATAGGGAATATTTATAGTTAGCTTCTTTAACATGGAGATAAAGTGTTGAAACATCCCTTCCTCTTCTGTTTTCTTGAGTCTTTGAAGGAAAAGAGGTGGAGGCCTAGGTATGGCTTTTAATTTATTTGGTATCACAACCTCATCACTCGCCCCATCCTTAGCTTTTGGATCCCCAGTCCCTACATCTTTGCACTCTATCATCTCCTCACAAACCTCATCATCATCTACCAACATTAGTGGGTCAATAGTCTACTTACCACACCATGTCGTCACTGCCCTGCACTACCCATCATTCTTTAGATTCTGCATGGTGTTTCTTGGCAATGTACCCTTCTAACTCTATTCAATTGTATAGACATCTGACTAAATTATTGCTTTAGCTACTTGATAACCACAGAATAATACTCAATCTTCTCATTAATGCTTGAGATGTCAGGTTTCATCCCTTCAAGGTCACACCTACGAGTCAACCTTCTTTAACAATATATGAAACATCTCCTCTATCCTTGAACTACCAACCACAGAATCATAATTATGCGGTGTCATGTATAGACCATTCCTATACCCATCTCTGTATCCCTAATCACTATCTTTGTCCTATCCCCTATTTTTGTCATAGTATCCACAACGGTTGTCTTCTCTGTAAGCATTTTTCTATTGAAGTTTTGACCTTGATTCCCTTGAACTTGTCTCCAATACTTCGGATTGGACCCTAGGGCATTGGCTCCCTTACTTGATTAGTCACAAAGTAAATGTACTCCTTATAATCAAGCTCCTTATACATGGGTGCTTGTGGTGGCTGATGACTCACTATATTTACTTGTTCTTGACTCTGCTTCATCAACAACCCTACATTAGTATTGGTTCAAGCCAACTCTTGCATCATCTCTTCATTGATCTCAGCCTTCTCTAAATTGGTACTAATAGAGAAAGAGCATTTAGTAGTCGAATTATCTCTCGAGCACCATGCCTAGTTTATCTTTGCCACCTTATCACTCATTCAACTACCACCAAAAATTGACAATCTAAGAATGAGCCACCTGTTATAGTGTCAGCCACAACTTTGCAATTATTATCCAATGCTCGGTAGAAGATCTCCACTAATAAATCATCAAGAATCTTGTGGTTCATAACACTTCTTAAGCTCTTTATAAATCTTTCCCATGTAGTACTGATCAAATCACCAGGTAACTACTCAAAGTTCTTGATCTGATCCTTCAATTTTAACTTCTTTGGCCTCGAAATAAACCTCTCCAAAAAGGCATTTTGCATTTCAACCCAAATGGTGATAGAATTTTATGGGAGTTTAGATAACCATATTGTCTCTTTGCCTATGAGTGACAATGAAAAGACACGGTGCCCAATGGCATCCATGGATAGATTTTGGTTTCCCATTATACTCTTGTAGACGAAGACGATATTCTATAGATGTTATGCGAATTCTCTGATGGCCCATGAACAACCCTCCATTCTACAACATCCATAACAACCCACTCCAAATAATAAACTTTGTGTCATCTGGTAAGGGAGGTAACACAATAGCTCCGGTGATGTCCATCGCCGTAGGGTCAAGACTATATTGATTCGAAGTATTTACAGTAGCTTGAAGATCCTGTTGTGGTGGATTCACATACTTAAGTAGTGGTGGGTCATCAATATTCAGATTCTATGCAAGATTTGTATGATTATATGTAGCATTGTCCTGGGACATTCTTCTTAATATTCTCTAAATCTCTAGGTCAAAAAGAGTCTAGAGATTACCTCGAGTACAAGTGCTGGGCATACATTTCACCTATATGCTGCAACAAGACAAAATAAATTAGAAAAATGTAAAAACAAGAAAAATAAGGATCAATTCACAAATCAACCTAATTAAACCAATCTAAAAGTCGTATTCCCTGAAAATGATGCTCAAATTTCGATGTGAGCCAAACCACATCTCCCAATGAAGATATAAGCGGTTGCTATCAAAATATAGAACCTAACTGTGGTTAGGATGGATCCCACAGGGAATAAGGTCTAGACCTAGAGTAATTATGAGTAATTAGGTTGAATTAATCTACTTATCTCCCTAGAGAGAGGGTCTGTAAAATATAAGAAACAATTTTAAACTAGAATCCAATAGACAAGTGAAAGTGCTGTGAAATCAATAAGAGAAATAACTAGGGTATTGCGTTACCTATGAATCCCTAACTTAGTATAGGCAGATAATCGTAATCTTTTCTAGTGTGTAGCATGCAGAACTATAAGTTATGTTTACCTAACCCTTTGATAAGGGTGAGAGAAAAATTTCACTATGTGATTTGATCCATCCTTGTAGTATTGCATTACTAACCCTTATCTTTTGTTCTGATACAATCATCCTTTGATTTGGTTAGATTGATTAGATGAGAGGGATCACATCAAATCCTGTTAATTATATTTTATCCCATTCATTACCTCCTTGATCCAGTAAGTAAGAATTAAGAGAGTTCTAACATTGACAACCATTGAAAAGCATTTTAAGTGAAGAGATAATTAATACACACATACACACTTTCCAAGTTTGACAGATTATTTGGTTTCTACTTTGTTAGTTCTTCATGGTTCTCATAACCCTATTGTGGATTTAGTTACATAGGTTTATTGTATATGAAAGAATCATGTTATGGAATAACATAATTAAACACTTATAGTGATAAATTGAAAAACAATAAATCTGAAATCTTCACAAGAAATCACAATATAATAGCTCCAGTATAAAGTAAAAAATAATCGCAAGTAAAGTGTTTCTAATGTACTAACTGCTCTCTGGTTCACTCTTCTTGAAAAACCTAAAAAAATTATTTGTAATATGTAAAAACCAAATCCAAAATGAATTGGAAAACTGGAATTGGTAACTTGGATGGACAAAGTTATGAGCCGTAGATAGAATCACATCCCGCACTTGGGCTTCGTAATCTGCACTGAATAAAATCCTTCTTCAACCTACGAGCTACTTCTATGGGCCATCTTCTAGATTATGACCCATAAGGGGTTTTGTCTGATAACTTGTTAGACAATCTTTAAATCACTGATCCTCCAAGTATGATCTTATCTATGACCCAACATCTGACTTATGACTCGTAGGAACCGTTGTTTGATAACAATTCAACACTTGGCATATTTTTTATCTTCAACATATGAACTCACATACGAGCCATAAATGATTCTATGACACGCTTGACAATTAGCGACATTAATAACTAAAAATCAGCCTTTTAATGGATCTGACTTACGAACTCATACTACGACTCATGGAATAAACCACAGCCTATAGAAGACTCTGTACATCCTCAAAAACCTAAAATCTATAGAACTTTGCCCAAAATTATCCTGATTTCTAAAATCCTAAAAAACAAATAGAAAAATACATCAAACCTACTAACATCACTTTGAGAACACATAATATTCCAAGTTTTAAGCATCAAAAGTGTTATTTTAGCAGCACATCAGAAGCAACATTAAAAATGGTGGAATTAACTACAATTATTTTGTCCATAAGCATACCAACTACGTCATTGACAGATAGGACCGATAATGGTCAATATTTATTAAATAGAAAGAAATTCAAAACAATGCAACATAGAAAGTAAATGCCTCAGTAAGTCTATAAATACATTGTCTCAAATTAAAACTAAGATACATGATAGAAAGAAAAGTGGAGGAGTACCAAACTAGGAGCTTACCATGAATAATAAGCTAGTCTTAGACGCTGATTACTAGCCATAAATTGGTCGAGGATAGCCTGACCCTACATAGTTAAATCATATAGGGAAAATATGCTTTAGTACATGGGAATGTATTAGGTATGTGAGATGTAATGCATGTATGATATTGTACTTCCCTCCTTCATAAATATAACATATGTGTATACATAAGGTGAAAGATACATGAAGTGAGCTCAAACATTGCACAAAGAATATGGCTCAAGATGAATATGAATCTATGAATAAGAAAGCACATATAATGCAAACATAATATAGATCATACAACTTCTGGTAATGGACCATAACCGATAATAAGCCATGTGAGCTGCTATATGGAATCCAATAAAATCCTTCCACTAGGAAAAGACCAATGCACTCCTTCTATTCGAATAAGGAGAATCTACTTGCCAAGGTAGATATCCAAAACATAGTAACTTTGCAATTGAATCTTTCATAACATTTGGGCCTACATGAATCCACTAGTTTAGCCTACAATGACTCCTATAGCAACACATAGTTAGGAAAATTAATATTAAGCTTTAAGACCTCATGCCTCAACTAACAGAATGAGTCCTAATCTCAAGTCCCCTCGGTGCTAAGTCATCCCATGGAATCTTTAAAACATATTTTAGAATCAAAAGTGGTAATCAATTTTTTATATCCGGTGTCATCATTATTCATCTTACATTTGTTTACTTCTATCATATTTACATACTATCATTTACCTTTTTTTCCTTTCTCCTTTCTTTTACCTCTTTTTTCTATATCTAGTACCTTCTACCTATGAGGCTTGATTTTTTTAGACAAGTTTTTCCAAAAACACCCTCTCTATCTCTATAAGGTAGGGATAAGGTCTGCATACATTTTACTCTCTCTAAACCCCACTTGTGGGATTATACTGGGTATGTTGTTATTGTAAGTAGCAATCAAAAGTAGCTCAAAACTTAGGAACCACAAAGTGAGGATTGTCCCTTCATCTTGGAGGACTTATCTTAACATCTTTAGGGCATTTAATAACAGAAATATCATGAAAACATCATAAGCATGCACATTAACTTAACAAACTTAAAAAAAAGCTAAAATACTTAACAACGAACTTTATGGGAAGAAGGATACCCATAAATCAACTCACATACCTTAGGAAAACTAGAGAGAAATGAACTTGAAGCCTTTGGGGAAGAATTTCAAAACCCTAGTTTTTGCCTTACCCTTATTCTTGAGAACGTTTCTTACCTTAGAAATTTTGAAAGTGAAGAATGAGGGATTGAATAAGGGAATTAGTTCTTAAATACTAGTATAGGGTCCCTTTCTCATCCCCAAATTGGCATAGTTTAGGAATAGAAAGGACAGAAATGACTAAACTTTCCCTCTTTAAAACTGCCAGATTTAACCTACAAAACCTCGATTAGGGTCGCAAGTTGATCCATGACCATAAGGCCCGCTAATCTAATAGCACATTTGAATTCTCTAAAAACTAAATTTTCTAGACCCAAAGCTACAAAGCATTGTTATGGGTCATGGTTGGAATCATAGAGTCCTTCCACACTTAGCCATTTTTCACCTTTTACTTGGATTCATTCCATGAAGAACCCTACGGATCATATCCTGGTTTACTGGTCATCTAATAACATGCAGGTTACATTTTAGCAAATTCTAAATTTCCTTTAGGGTTGATAGTTTCACTCATGACCCTACGTACAGATTATATGACTTTCTACAGGCCATCACTTGGTCCGAGGATTACCCTATTTTAGAAACTTTTCCCCTTCGTGAAGTTCTATGTTTAAGAATAGAACCTACGGGACATATGTCCACTTACAGGTTATAAATCATCTCGTGAAACCAGACTGTAGGATATTGTCAGGCCAACTTCCCTACAATCAAGACTCCTGACCTGGGGGTCATTATAAAATCTCTCGGGAACATTCATCCGAGAATGTACTTAAAGGCAGACTCTAAAGAGTAAACTAGTAGCTAATAACCCAATATACATGCAAAAAAGTAAGTTAAATATCACTTCTCAAAAATTTTAGATTTCATACTTAAAAAAATGTCTCAAAACAGTCCATGAATGTCAAAATAATTGCATATATCATGAAAACTACAAATGTATAGAATTTAAGGTTTTAGGAAGAATTCCTTAGTACTTTAGGCTTGAGTAGAGTGGAATAGATATAGACAAATGCTTCATCATATCTGCTTCTGCTTCCCATGTAGCACCCTCGACTTGTTGGTTTCTGATGTCGCCCAAGCTATACCTCCTTTTTTAGGCTAAAATTATTGTTGTCAAGATATATAATCTAAGCAAGGTTAGGGTCGAACCCACTAGGAATATGACAGACTTACAAGAATTCAATTGCAATTTGGGTTGATTAACCAATTTATCTCCCCAAAGGGAATGATTTATAATAACTAGTAAGAGTAATTCTAACTAAAACAAGTGTTAAACCAATATGAGAAGGAACTAGGGTATTGTGTTCCCTATAATTTCCCAACTCAGTATTATAAATAATCAAACTCTCTTCTAGTATGTAGCATGCAGAATGGTAAGTTAAGTTCACTAAACCTTTTGACCCAAGTGAGAGTCAAATCTCACTACGTGATTTGGTCTATCCCCGTAGTGTGACATTACTATTTGTTACCTGTTGTCCCAGTACAACCTCTCCTTTACCTAGTTCAGTTGCTTCGACGAGAAATGTTGATCGAATCCTATTAATTGATCTCATTTTCTATTCATTACTACCTTGGTCTAGTTAGTAATGCTAGGTAGTTTTTAATGTTGGCCACCATTAGAAAATATTCAAAACAAAGAGAATTAATTAATACATACATGCACACTTTTAAAGAATTATAAATTATCCGATTTTACCTTGTTAGTTCTTCATGGCTCCCACAACCCTAGTTGTGGATTTAGCTAATCATGATCAGTGTATCTGCAAGACTTAATAATTTGAATAACATAATAGAGCACTTACACAATAGAATTAAGCACAAGAAAATCTAACTCTTGAATGAGGATCACAAGATTGAATTTAGAACATGAAATTAAAGTTTACAAGTATTTCTCAAACTCTCTAAAGTTTTTCTTGTCGTCCTCTACTGACTCTCTTTGAAAAATAATCTTAAAAAAACCTATTTATAGTGTTTAAATATTAATTCAAAATGAATGAGGACAACTGGATTGGTAGGCTCTATGAGGCACTCTATGGTCCATATAACATTTTGTGTCTCATTGTCGGGCTTTCGTGAATTGTTGCTTTAATTCTGGACTTATCTTCTATGGCATCCCTCTATGATCCGTAAAACATTCTACATCTTGTAGGGGGTTTCGTGTGATGGAATTTTAGAAAGTCCCCATTGTCCGATCCTCATGGTATGATAACATGTCTACGACTTGTAAATACTTTTATAGCTTATCTGCATGTTCCTAGACTCAACTTTAAAAATACATGCTTCATTGGAATTGCACACAAAACCTCCTTTATGGATTGTAGAATATTCTACGGCCCTTAAAGGGTTTCGTGGATCATCATTTCCAGCAACTTCTGCATACTTTTCCCAAAAATAGTGCCAACCTTGAATCTTGCAAAACAAACTTAAAAGCACATCAACCTACTAACATCGCATTGAGAACACACAAAATTCTAAATTTTAAGTGTCAAAAGTGTTGTATTTTGATAGCACATCAACACCCTCAACTTATAATTGTTGCTTATCCTCAAGCAATAAACTCAGTCTATATAAGTAGCACAGTAACACACAGATCTCAATCTAATGACATATATCACATCAACCTTAAGCATAGATACCCACACCACTCTTCAAAACATAATCGGATAGCGATCTAGCAGACTAACACAGATCAATGCATATGACAATGCAACTATGATAAGCAAGGTAACGATCAACAAGCTACACTCATTGAATAAGTCTAACGTTAACAATGCAATGCAAGTGCCCTCACAGAAAGAAGTTCCATATCCCACTCAAGATGATGTTTTTATATATAATCTTGAGACTATGCAAAATCACTTACTCTCATTAGAGACATTCATAAACCATGATCAATACCATATGCTTTCCCCTATACTAGTGACTAAGACCTTTGGCTAGTTAGACTAGGATCACTTTAGGACTTTACATGCTTGTAACTTAGGCTCAGGAGGCTTTGGTATGATGTTTTGGGAACATAGTGACTAAAAAACCTCCTTGACACTGCATGTTTCTATACTTTTGCCCTACCAACCCAGTTACTTTTCATTCCATTCTCCCTTTCCCTTATTTCAAGATTTTCTAGGTGCTTTGTTTTCACTTTTCAACTTTTTGCCTTGTATTTACATTTTGTTTATATTTTTAAGTCATAGCTAAGGCATCATTCATTTTTCTTGCACCTCGTACACTTTTTCTTTCTCCTTTCCCATGTATCACTAACTTTCCTCCCCCTCTTATTTTATGTTTCACCCTTACACCAGCCACCTTCAACTTAGGCTTTTGGCCTGAGTTGAGGTGCACATTTATCCAACCTCAGAAATAGGGTCACTTTTTGGTAGCTACCCTCAACGTAGACTTTTTGCCTAATTCAAGATGCATAATATTCAAGGAAGGACCAAGGTCAATTTCAGGATTTTACATCTAATAAGGCTAGGTTACTTAGGTTTTTACAAAGAAAATGTACATATAAGGCTCAAACATTTGGATCAAGGGATTTTTCACACATTTGGTTGGTTATTTAGGCTAATTGAACTAATATGAACAATGACCTAAGATCATTTCCTAACCAACTAACCTACAATCTAAATTAAAGTAATAGGGCAAGTTCTAAATTGAAACACAACACATGAATTTAGCAAAGTTAAGCCCACACTCACATGGCATTGATTACACTATCGACATAGGATCTCAGATCATGCTTTTTATCTCAATATTATCCTCACTTATTAGAACAAGCACTGTCAACACAACTACCATGCATGGTTGCTATCTAGACTAACAAATCAAAAATTTAGTGGGTATCATTTTTCACAAAAAGGTATAAAAACACATATATGCCACAGATATCAATACTATATGTTACCAATACCACCTAAACATACTAAACATGTCGGTTCAATAGAAAGTAAATATCCATGAAGAAAAAGAACATAGGCGAGAAAATAGCTAATATTCAAAATTTGGGGTATTTATAGGCCAAGGCTACTTAAAATTCACAGAGGCTCATAACTACCCACACCTCATCAAAAAAAGAGCTACATTATGCTCAATACATGCAAATAAGACAAAAATAAAGTACCAGGGGTCAGAATATACCTAGGTACCTAAGCACCAGTCTCTACCTTAGGTTACCCCCCAAGCAGCACTTGAGTTGTTATCGCGACATGACTTGGAAAACTTGGTTACTTAAACATCACCAAGTGCCCAAACCTCATTCTCCAGATCATCTGGCCTCTTCATACACTAACAGACATTGAAGAGAACTTTTTCATCGTTCAATTTAAAATTAAGTTGATCAGCTTCCATATCCACTAGTGCTCGCCTAGTGGCTAGGAATAGCCTTCCTTAGATGATTGGGACATTGAAGTTAACTTCACAATCTAGGATCACAGAGTTTGTGGGTAATATGACTTTTTTCACTTTGATAAGCACATTACGAAGTATCCCCATAGGCTTCTTCACTATGTTATCAACCATCAGCAACCGCATAATTGTCGGAGTCGGGGTTCCCAGTCCTAGCTTATTGAAAACTGCAAGAAGCATTAGATTGATGTTTGCTTCAAGATCACATAATGCCCTTGCGAACTCCATATTTCTAATGGTGAAAAGTATGGTAAAAGCACCAGGATCTCATCACAAAGTGTGCTTCTTCGTAATTCGGTCCTTTATGAACTTTGCATGCCTTGGCATATTCTCCAACACCTCAATGAGAGGGATGTTAATGGAGTGTTATTTCAGCATGGAGAGAAAGTGTTTGAACTTGCCCTTCTCCTCTTTCATTTTAAATCTTAGAGGGAAGGAAGGAGAAGGCCTAGGAATTAGCTTCAACTTCTGTGTTATCTCTGCAGTAACATTCATTCCATCTTTACCATGATCATCTTCGGTATCCGCATGTTTAACCTCAACTGTCTCCTCTTGAACATCATCCTTGTCTACTGGAATGAGCAAATTAATAGTACTTTTGGCACCACGAGTAGTAACCGCCATGCATTGCCTTTCATTATTTAGGTTCTAAACTATGTTGCTAGGCAGTGTGCCTCTCTGACACTGATTGAGTTGAGTTGAAACTTGACCAAACTGTTGCTCACGTTATTTGACACTGATTGACACTCAATTTTCCAATTTATATTGGAGATTTTAGATTTCATGTTCCTTAGAGTCATCTGTCTTTCAACTTTCTTCAACAAGCAGTCAAACATCTCTTCAACTCTGGAATTACTAGTACCGGTATTGGGATTGTGTGGTGGCACATAAGGACCATTCTAAACTCATCTTTGTGGTCCTAATATGCATCTCTATCCTGGACCCAATTTCTATCATAGTAGACTCCATGATTGTCTCTAAAAGCTTCATCTTGATTATAGTTTTGACCTTGGCATCAATAGTCTTGATTAGACCCTTGAGCATTAGTCCAAAAATCTCCTATCTGATTAGCAATAAAACAAGTCTCCTCTTCATAGTGGGGATCATCATACATGGGTGCTCACGGAGGATGATGAACAACTGCATTTACTCATTCCTGATTCTGCTTCATCATTACCTCCATACCTGTATGAATTAGGGCAAGCTCTTGCATAATCTTTTCATTTATTTTAACTTGCTCCTAACTAATGTTGACAGCATATAAACTTTTGGTAGATGATCTATCTCTTTTCCCCTATGTACAATTTGTCTTGACCACCCTTTCTATCCTTTCAGCGGATCCTTGTAAATGATTGATTTAAGAAGATGCCCCCATAATGGTATTAGCAAAGGCTTGACTGTTCTCATTTGAGGCATGGTAAAAGATCTCTACCAAGGCATCATTTATAATTTTGTGCTCTGGGACACTCTTAAAACATTTTGTGAACCGCTCCTATGTAGTACTGATCAAGTCACCAGAAAGTTGCTCAAAGTAGTTGATTTGGTCTTTTAACTTGAGCTTCTTTGATCTTGGGAGGTATCTCTCTAAAAAGTCCTTCTACAACTCATCCCAACTGGTGATTGAACTTTGCAAGAGCTTGAATAGCCATAGAACTATATTACCTATTAGATAAAATGGGAAGACACAGAGTTCCATCGCATCCATAGATAGATTCTATGTTCCTATCAAACTCTTGTATACGAATGAAACATTGTGTAGATGACTATTCGAATCCTCTGAGGGTAGGTCCGCAAACAACCCATGGTTCAATAGCATCTAAAGCAACCTACTCGAAACCATGAACTTTGTGTCAGCTGGTAGTAGTGGTAACATAATAACTCTAGTAAGCTTTATAGCCATAGGGTTAAGACGATATTAATTCCACTGATAAGCTTTGGCATTGAAGTCTTGTGGATGTAGAGTAATATCCTTAAGAGGAGGTAGGTTGTCATTATTTGCATTCTCATTCTCATTCCAGTTCAGAGTTATATTTGCCACATTGTTTGCATTATCTTGGGTCATTCTTCATAATATTCTCTGGATCTCTGGTCAAATAGAGTCAAGGGTATGTATTGACTTCACGTGTTGGGCACACACTACACCTATACCCTAAAAGACTATAAAACAACAAAAAACATAAAATGAGGGAAATAAGGATTAATTCCCAAACTACTTTGAATTAGACAAGTCTAGTCATATTCCTCGACAACGACACCAAAATCTTGATATCGCCTAAGCTATACCTCTTTTTTGAGGCTAAAGCTATCATTGTCAAGATATATAACTAAATAAGGTTAGGGTCGAAACCACAGGGAATATGGTAGCCATAGAAGAATTCAATTGCAATTTGGGTTGATTAACCAACTAATCTCCCTAAAAAGAGGGGGGTTATAATAACTAGTAAGAGTAATTCTAACTAAAACAAGTGTTAAACTAATATGATGAGGAAATAGGGTATTGTGTTCCCCATGATTTCCTAACTCAGTATTAGCAGATAATTGAATTCTCTTCTAGTGTGTAGCATGCATAACGGTAAATTAGGTTCACCAAACACTTTGGCCCAGGAGAGAGGGGAATTTCACTACGTGATTTTGTCCATTCCCGCCATGTGACATCACTAACCCTTACCTGTTATCCCAGTATAATTTCCTCTTGGCCCAGTTCAGTTGATTAGATGAGAAACATCGATTGAATCCTATCAATTAATCTTTTTCCTATTTATTACCACCTTAGTCCAGTCAATAACAATAGGCGAGTTCTGATGTTGATCACCATTAGAAAACATTCAAAACAAAGAGAATTAATTAATACATGCATGCACATTTTTAAAGAATTATGAATTATTCGATTTTAGCTTGCTAATTCGTCATGGTTCTCACAATCGTAGTTGCAGATTTAGCTATTCATGATTACTATAAATGCAAGACTTATGAATTTGAATAAAATAATACAACACTAACACAATAGAATTAAGCACCAAAAATCCAACTCTTGAATCAGAATCACAAGACTGAATTTAGAAGATGAAATTAAAGTTCATAAGTATTTTTTCAAACTCTCTAATGTTGTTCTCATTGTCCCTTTACTGAATCTCTCTAAAGAAATAACCTAAAAAAACCTATTTATAATATTTAAAATATAAATATAAAATAAATTAGGACAACTGGGTTGACAGGTTCTACGAGGTACTCTACGGGCCATAAAATAGTTTATGGCTCGTAGTCATGCTTTCATGAACTGTTACTCTGATTTCGGACTTGTCTTCTATGACACCGTGCTATGGACCATACAAAATTCCATGACCCGTAGGGGTTTCGTCTGCTGGAATTTCAAAAAGTCCCTATCTTCTAATCCTCAAGGTGTCACGACCAAAGCCTAGGGCCTAAACATGATTAGCGAATGGAGAGCCCAAAGGAACCCCAAACAAGCCTCATAGCATATCATTTCACGTCCTTGGTCATGGAAGCAATTAAAATGACAATAAAAGAGAAGAATAAACAAAGAGAATTGGGACTAAGAGTAAACTAGCATATCATAAACATCAAGAAACAAGAGAGTCAAGGCTCATAGCATAGATACATAATATGTCCAATAACACCTCTACTACATAGATTAGAGCGGGGGCCAAAACAAGCAACCGGGCTTACCCTCATAGTCAATACATACATAAAAGAAAGATAGTCTTAGAACATAGTATAAGCTCATAAACATCATCCCCGGAATAGAGTACTTACCAACAAGCTTGAGAGATATCATACTAGCCACGTGGAGGAGGATAATCAAGTGGGGCTCTAGTTCCTACATGGTGACATCATGTAGGCATAGAGTATGCATTAGTATGTTTGAATGTACTAAGTATGTAGGATGCGATGCAACAAAAGATAGGAATCATAGGAAAAATGCATAATCATAAGCAATGAATGGCATACTAACAATTTGACATGTATGAATGATGCTTGAAGTAAAATCATGCTTATATAGAACATAATCTGAGTGTAAGTAGTGACCATTATAGTGAAATCCAAGGCCTACCACCTCCTTGGAGAGGCACATGAGGTACAACCCCCTTCATGAGGTTGATGGAGTACAAACCCCCCAACAAGGTTGATGGAGTACAAACCCCCAGGTTGATGGAATACAAATCCCCCAACAAGGTTGATGGGTACAAACCCCCAACAAGGTTGATGAGTACAAATCCTCCACAAGGTTGCACAACCTCCCACCTCTGGACTGAGGCGATTGAGGTACAAACCCCTCAATAAGGTTACCCGTCCCTACAACCTCCTGAGTGAGGCTTGGTCATCCCCAACACTATATAGATAATATCATATACATATATACAAATCCTTTCATCACCATACACATATATTTCTTTCCTCCTCCTCATCATATACATGCATTCCTTTTCATCATCGCTATATCATCATTTAACCATTCAACTAATAAGACATGCATTGGACCTTCAATTACCCAAGAAACCATAACTAGACATTTTATCAAACACTTAGAGGAAGTGTAGTGCTAGTGTAAAATCATACAATTGAAGAGTGAAATCATGCTAGAAAATTCAATATAAAACCTTCAATAGATACTTGGTAACACCCTCAAGCAATATACATCAAAACCCTTCATCAAATCTTACAATAGATCTTGGTTTCATAGCTCAAAATATGCTAAAATAGTCACAATTTCATAAAATACAATATAGTGTGCAGTAAAATTCATAAAAAGTAAGACCCATGAGTAAATAAACTTTAAATCATGAAATTTTAAGTAAAAGGAATCTTGGACATCATGGATGAAAGAAACCCATGGAAGAAACCCATATACCTTATCCTTAGAAAATAGCTTAATGAAGATTGAAGATGGAGACTTGAAGCTTAAATGAGAACCTTGAGATGCGAATGAGTTTTAAGACTTCAATTTAGGAGTAAAATATTTGGCTAAGTATTTGAATGAGTATTGGGAAATGTTTAGAATGATATGAGGGTGAAATGTGGCTAAGAATAGGTATTTTCACATTTGGAAACACTTAGGCCCAAGACCCAGAAGCTGTAGACCAAGATAAAAAATCACTAGCAACAAAGTGCATAGGTTCGTGTCTAGTTTGCTACACAATACCTATCCCGGAGGCAAAATTAACATTTGTTTGCGACAGTTGCACATCGCGGCACTGTCGCTAATCGAATCTCGATAAGGAAAATTATGAAAATTGAAATTGC
>JAOTQJ010153431.1:0-30734 GCA_025642045.1 Solanum sejunctum
ATATATATATATATATATATATATATATATATATATATATAGAGAGAGAGAGAGAGAGAGAGAGAGAGAGAGAAAGAGAGAGAGACTGATTCAAAAACAGACATTTGTGTGAAATTGTAAGATCAGGTATGTGGGGGCTAATGTGTAGGAAGGTCAAGAAAGTTGGTGATTTGAGTTTATGATGATAATGCTTTAGGGTTGAGCTTTATATTCGTGGAAAAAAAGTTGACGATATTTGAATTTTGAATCTGCCGCTTTTAGTTATAAGATTTGAGAATAAGAGAGGAAAAAAAAGAGTGGAATGATTGATGTGTGTAATGTTATTTTTTCCTTTTGAAGAAAGACATATTTTCACCCCTCAACTTGTTATGAAAAGTCAGTTACACTCTTAAACTACTGGGGCGACCTATTACACACCTGTTCTTATTGAAAGTGATTATTTAAAATTAAATGCCAAGAAAAAGAGGCGTGGCAATCATTTAAAGTTTATTAAATATAAGTTTTAAAATAATTTAAATTATATTAAATTCATGAATATATTAGTCCAAATAAATGATATGGATTAATATAATTGGGTTAATCATTTAAGTCCAATAGATACAGATTTAATTAAAACTCATGTTAATTGATTTGGGCTACAGTAAAAGAGTCCAAATTAATAAGCCCAATATTATTTCATCCAAGAGGCCCGCTTGGTGACACGTGTCAAATAATATGGCACACTAAGTCAAACGAAGAAGTCAATGGGACTATGTCATGTGTCAAAATGACAAGCCCATTTCATTAAAGCCCAACATGTCATGTCACTTAAATCTGAATGGTTGAAGGGAAGTCTTTCCTATTATAATTCTTTTATTCTATAACTATAAATAAAGGTCTTCATAATTCAAACAAGAATGAAAAATTCTAACAAAAAAGCTACAGAAAGCTCGTGCATCAAACGCCATAAATTTCTCTACAAAGTTCAAGAATTCAAATATTCAAGCATTCGTGTTCAAGAACAAGCTTAAAAGTTCTTGAACTTAAGATCAAACTCAAGAACAAATTCAAGTTTCAAGAATAAGATCAAGAACAAATTCAAATTCAAGATCGAGTTCAAGAACAAATTCCAGATTTAAGATCAAGCTCAAGAGCCCTTAAATTTACACTTGAAGAGGCGAATTAAAGGATTCATAGAGATTCTAACACTCGTATTTTGAAATGAAATACTACAAATTATTTGTGATACTTTTATTCTTTATTATTATTTTCTCGACGCAAATTTATCATTTACAAATTTTGGCACGCCCAGTGGGACAATCTCTTTCAAGTTGAGGTCTCCACCAAGTCTTTCCACATGTATGCCAGGCCTTACACTGCAAGAATTGATAACCTCAAAATGTCTGGTGGTTATCAACCTCCTAAGTTCCAACAATTTGAGGGCAAAGAAAATCCAAAGCAACATGTTGAGCACTTTGTAGAGACATATAACAATGTTGGGACGTATGGAGACTATCTTGTCAAGTAGTTCGTCTGCTCCTTAAAGGGAAATGCATTTGACTGGTACACTGATCTTGAGATTAATTCTATTGATAGTTAGGAGTAACTGAAACATGAATTCCTTAATTGCTTCTACATTACAAGATGCACTGTAAGCATTGGTAGAGCTCATGAATACCTATCAGAGAAAGAATGAACTAGTTATTAACTTCATAAATCAATGGAAAACTGCGAGTTTAAATTGTAAAGATATGCTTAGTGAAGCTTCTGCTATAGAAATGTGTATCCAAGAGATGCATTGGCGGCTTCTCACATCTTACAAGTAATCAAGCCTAAGTCTTTTAAAGACTTGGCTACTCGTGCTCGCGATATGGAGTTGAGCATGTCTTCTATGGGATAGGATGGGATGCATGTTCATGATCCTCTCAAAGGGAAAGATAAGCAAGAACACAGGAAATAGAGCAATTTTTGCCCAAGAATGACAACAAAGAGTCCATGAATGTCAATGTGGCGGCTGTGAAGTTTACTACAAAAGAAAGTAAGAAGTAAAGCGTAAAGGCAACTTTTCAAGAGTGTCCAAATTAAAAGTTGACCTTGAAGGAGATGCAAGAAAAGGAATACCCTTTTCTGAATTTTGATATTCCTGAAATTTTTGATGAATTGGTTATGCTAAAGCTAATTGAGTTTCCAGAGATGAAATGGCCCGATAAAGCTAGGAAGATTGATGACTAAAATTACTGCAAGTATCATAGACTTGTAGGTTACCCTTTTGAAAAATATTTTGTCTTTAAGGATAAAGTTATGTAATTGGTTAACGAAAAGAAAATTATCCTTGATGATGGAAAGGAAAGTTCTAATCAAATTTCTATCATATTTGGCTCACTTGATCCAATCCGGATATGTGTATCTGAAGAGAAAGGGTCATTAGAGCGAGAAAAGTCCCAAATTAATACAAATAATGATGAAGGTTGGATTCATGTGACTAGGCAAAGACATAACAAGACTAGTCCACTAAAAGAATTATTTGAGAAACCGATCAGACAAAGGGTAGTGAGGAGATTAACGAAGCAGAAGTCAGTCAAACATCCAACTAGGTCAAAGGTAGAAGTACATCACTACCATAAAATAGCAATGTCCAGTGACTTTGGGGGAATTCCTGCTAACTTGGTTCTGTATGGAGGCTACTCAAGCTACTGTTAAGGCATCATGTTTCAGTGATGGCAAGGTGTGAAGTAATGAATGAAACTCTATCAAAGGCATCTCTTGCTAACAAAGAAGAAACAACAAGTGATATCTCACCAGCGATATCTCCTACGAACAAGGAAGAAGTGATGGGTGAAATCCCATCGAAAGCATCCTCCTCATCTTTTGAGAAGTCTATGGAACCTTTTCTTCAAGAAGTACATGCATATGATACAAAGATCATATTTACAGACGATGATCTTCTATTTGGTAAAACTCTACATAATCGTCCTTTGAACATAGTGGGTCATATATTAGAGAAGAAGATAAATAGAATCTTGATAGATGAAGGGTTTTGGGGTCAACATTCTGCCCATCTACACAGTGAAAAGCTTGACATCACGACTAAAGAACTTAGCAAAAGTTGTTTGTTGATACAAGGATTCAATCAATGGGGGCAGAGGTCTATAGGCTCTATTAAGCTAGAAATTCATATGGATGATTTGCGATCAAGTGCATGGATATATGTAATTGATGCAAAAACTTCCTATGGCATATTACTTGGAAGGCCTTGGGTGCACGAGAACAAAATTGTCTCATCTTCTTACTATCAACATTTGAAGTACCTCGAAAATGGAACTGAAAGGAAAATAGTTGTTGTAATCCTTTCACTAAAGTTGAGTCTATTTTGCCTATGCAAAGTTCTATTTCAAGAGTTATGTTGTAAAAGGGGTAAACCATGAGGGTGTCAAACCGACCAAACATGATAAGCTTAAAGGCCAAGCAATGGATGTGGACATTAAAAAGGGAAAAGTCGATATTAAAGAGCCCAGTAGTTGTCCAAATAAGGGGAAGACCATGCCTTCAAAGGGAAAGCCATCCTCTACACTTCGTTATGTCCCAAAATTGAAGAAATGGGAGGGCCAATCATCCGGTACGCAAGGGAATATGTTAGCAGGGTTGACTCTTCCTATCAAAGGGATTGATGCAATAAACTTGTCTTCAAAGTGATCTTAGGCATATAATTTAGTCAATAATGCCCATAAATAGAGTGAATTCGGAGGACAAATGAATAGAGTCTAGGTGTTTGAGTGTCGTTTTCTCTTATTTTGCTAATATAGGGCCAAGTGCGCTTGTTGGTTGTGTTTTTGCATGATTTTGCTTTGATTAGAAAGTTCAGGGTTAAAATCGGACTTGAGGGAAGAATACATTCTGGAACGCGAAGGATAAAAGTCAATAGAAGCAGCCAAAAAACCAAAAGTCCATATGGAAGACTTGGGAACAAGGTTGTGGAAGTTGCAAAATGCAAAAAAAGGCATGAAGCTCAAAAATGTGCAAGGTCTGTGTCGCGAACCTATGCAAAAATTGTGCAGAATTATCCAATCAGCAATTTAAGAAAAAAGTCAGAAATACAAGGGGTCCATGTCATGAACTTGAGGATCCATTGCAGAAAAGTTGAATTATGAAATTTTTTTTATTACTCTATCTTAGACTTTAGGTTTTACATTGGTTTTTATGCAAGAACTGTAGTAGGGACGATTGAGAACTCTTTTCCACCATATTTTGGTTAGTTTAGTCTTTAGATTTTAGCTTTTGATATTTTTCACTTCATTCATGATGTATTCCACGTTCATAAGTGGCTAAGTCTCCATATTCTGGGGTTGTACCCATAGACTATGTGTACTTCTTAGCTTTTGACATCTGTGAATAGTTTCTTTTGATTGTTCCTATGCTATTTTTATCTATACTTCGTAGCCCGATCAACTAGGGAGTAAATTAGTTGTTCACTCTTGATTTGAGAGATGTTAGAGTGGATAGAACACAATAATATAGGGCGTGTAATAACCCTTATATTTTTAATAAAGGGTTAATGAGTAATTTTAACTGTTAATAATTTTTTAAAAATAATAATAAATAAGGTTCAACCCCTTTTTCAGTTTTCATTTAGCAAAACCAGAAAAAAAGGGACTGACAGTTTTTTTCAAAACAACTGCAGGAAAAAAAATTGCGCAATCCTTTTTCTTCTTCTATCGTTACTTTTCTTTGGAAGAAAATACACAACTCACAAGGTGATTTGGGGAAAACTCATACATAAAATCAATTTGATATTTGAACGACTATATTAAGTGATAAAGCACAGGTATTTTCTTCTTGTTGTGTGCTCTTGTTAGTTGAAACCTCTTTACTAGAATTTTCATCAATTAGGTTTAACAATAAAATTAAGAATACCTTTACTTTTAATTTATAGTCTAAGGTATTGTGTATTAGGGTTTAACCCTAAACTTGAAGACTAAGGATATTGAGACTTGTGTCTGGCCAACATAATTGATATTCTATAATCAATATCTTTTTCATAGATTGAGAAAAGTAAGGGCTGTTTTGGTGGGTGTTCTATGCGTGCAAGGTTGTGGAACTTGTTATTAGTAAGGTAAGTGACACTTTAAGCTTTAGTGCTTGCTTTCCAAACATACTTTGAAAAATATCTTTTTCTTTGTTTAGTGTTTGTGTTGGGACAAGCATGTGCTTGACAAAGTTGATGTTTCTTTGATAAACCCTAGATATGCTATTTTTGAGAAGAATATCAAATATTTTCATGAGTTATATGTGGTGTGATGCTGAATACTCTTCTTTACTATCGTGATGTGGTTATTAGGGGCATACTTAGCTGCTGTAATATGTTAGAGGCATACCTATACTTCCGTAGTATATTAGGGGCTTTGTACACGCTGCCATAGTACATTTTAAGAGCATTATTCATGCTGCCATGGACTTGTCAGGGTGATGGGTTGATCTCCTTCGTTGCCGTTTATGATAGGTTTTGAGTGGAGATTAAATTGAGTCATGTTGTGACCTTTTCTGAACATTTTTTTGAACTTACTAAGCTTGTTATGAAGTATATTCTTATGTATATTATTTATGTATATTCGTTGTCCAGATGTATTTTATAACTCTTGTTCCAGGGATATTAAAGTAGCAAGTCGAGGATCTTACCGGGTTATATTTATATATAACTCTTTCCTTACTTGCATGTCAATACAAATACTTTACAGAGGGCGAGACTTGTGGCTGACGAGTTCGCTTCCTTGGATTTTGTTGCTGAAGTGAGCCTTCACATTGTTCGTGGAGGCTACTACTTCAGCTCTATCTAGTATAGTTTATGCTTTTCTTCTTTTTGGGATTATATGCCCGTAAGTTAAACTCATATCACTCTATTAGATGCTCCATGATCTTATTGTTGGATTTGGAATAGAGATATTTTGCTAAGTGACCCTTTTCCTTTCATAAATTGATATGCGATTTTGATTTGCTAGTTACTCTATTATTATGAGTATTGATAAATTTTGGAGTTGCACATATATTCTTAGTGCTTGGATAGTTTGGGTGTGTATGAATATTTGGCTCTCCCGACAAATAGTGTGGGCGGATGCCAGTCATATCTAGAGGGTATTTTGGGATGTCACAAAATTGGTATCAGAGCCTAGGCTTTAAGTCCCCTGTCACAGAGCAGTGTTTGGTAGAATCTTGTTCATGGGTATGTAGGCAGCCATACTTATGACCTTGAGGATACTAAACCTTTAGGATATATTCTTTTTTCATTCCTTATTCGTGCGTTGAGCTGAATCAAGCTTAACTTTTAAATATTTTTTTCACAAATGGCTAAGAGATATGGTTCTTCCTCTACTGTTAGATCTAATGCAGTTGTTGGACGTGGTGGGGTACATGGCATTACCTCTAGTGGTAGTTACGGTAGGTCTCATCCTACTAGAGCTCAAACTAGGTCATCTGCTGCTCCTCAATCAAGAGTTACGAATGAGGGACAGACCCGAGCTGTTGCCCTAGAGCAAGTATAGGAACAGGTTGCTCAGGATGCCCCACAAATAGTGATAGCTACTACACCTACTATCCCTTTACCTACAAATGTTGTGATGAGGTTGTTGAATGTTAGAGACATTGGTGTCTAATCAAGGTGGAATTGCAGCTCCTCAGACTACCACCCAAACGCAAGAACAAGTCCAATTGAATGGTGATGCAACTCAGACACCACATTTGGCCCCTCAACAAGCTAGTCATCCAGTTGCAACTTCAGGGAAACCTAAAGATCTTAAGAATTTCATGGACCTTAAACCACCAGAATTTGACGTGACACCAGCTTCTATTGAGCCTCAGAAGTTCCTTAATTATTGTAAAAAGATACTACATTGGGATTGAAGGAGACACATAGTGTCTAATTTATGACTTTTATGTTCTCAGTATCTCCAGAGGCATGGTGGACTTCTATTCAGAGAGTTAGAGAAGTAGGGTCACCACCTATCACTTGGTCAAAGTTTTTAGAATGTTTAAGGATAGATTTATCCTATTGAGCAAAAAAGATGATATGAGGCATCGATTTTATGATCTGCGTCAGGTCAATATGACAGTTACAGAGTATGAGTCCAAGTTCACTAAACTATCTAGGTATATCCCATTTTTTATTGCATATTGATGGGAGAAAATAAGAAGATTTGTGGATAGAGTGGAGCACCATAATCGTAATGCTATTATACGAGATATATGAAATGGTACATATTCAGATGTGGTTGACACTGCTCTTGGTTCTGAGTCTTATTGGGAGAAGGAGAAAACTGAGCAAGAAAGAAAGAAGGCACGTAATACAGGTAGATTTAGTGGTGCTCTATCTGAAGGCAAAAGTGGATTTCATCATAGGCAGTCTAGGCCTACTCAGCCAGATTCAATAGTGCAATCTTCTAAGAGTGGTTATCCAGCTAGACAGGGTCAACAATAGATGCAGAAGAAGGGTGATAATTCTTTCCAGTTCAGACAACATCCAAGGTATTTAATTATGGTAGGAATCATAGTGGTCGCTGCTTTGGTATTGGTGGTCCTTGTTTTACTTGTGGTGAAAGAGGTCAGATTGCTAAATTTTGTCCTGAAGTAGATTCAGGTACTAGTCAAGCTACTACACAAGTGCAGAGAAATGTGGCAGATACTCAGGCGCAAAATCAGCCAGCTAGGGACTGATCCATAGGGTGCTCGTGGACAAGGTTGATAGGGTGCACAGGTTGCTTATAGAGTAGGTGGACCACCGAGATTATTTGCTATGGCCAGACAGGATGTCGAGGGATCGAATGTTGTAGTCACAGGTACTATTACTGTCAATTGTCATGAGGCATATGCTCTTATTGATCCTAGTTCTACATATTTGTATGTATCCCCGTCTTTTGCTATATCTTTAGAATGATGAGTTGAGACTCTTATTGTACCATATATTGTTATGACCCCGGTTAGAGAGACTTTATTGGTGGATAGAGTGTATAGAGAGTGTGTTATATCTGTGTAGGGTAAGGACACAATAGTTTCTTTATTTGAGTTGTCGCTATCTGACTTTGACGTAATATAGGCATGGATTGGTTAACATCATGTTATGCTTTGGTTGATTGTTATTCGAAGATGGTATATTTTAATTTCCCTGGATAACCATCTTTAGTATAGAAAGGTATGACTCTTCTAACACAGCAAAGATAATATCTTATATAAAAGCATGATGAATGATTAATCATGGGTGCTTTGGTTTTATTGCTACTGTCCATAATACTTGATGGGAGGATGTTACTATCGATAGTATTCCTGTTGTGCCAGAATTTGTTGATGTGTTTTTACCTGGGTCACCTTCGATGAGAGAAATTGAGTTTTGCATTGATTTACCAGGCACTCAACTTATCTTTATTCCTTCGTATCATATGGCTCCAGCATAGTTGACAGAATTAAAGGTCTAACTCCAAGAGCTACTTAATAAGGTATTCATCAGGCTCAGTGTATCACCTTGGGGTGCGCTAATGTTATTTGTGAAAAAGAAAGATGGCATGATGAGAATGTCCATCAACTACAGGCAGTTAAATAAGGCAACAATGAAGAATAAATATTTGTTGCCTCATATTAATGATCTATCTGACCAGTTGCAGGGTGCTACTCATTTTTCCAAAATTGATTTGAGATCAGGTTGTCACTAGCTGAGAATAAAGAACGAAGATATCTCAAAGACAGTCTTTCGAATCAAGTATGGGCACTTTGAATCTTTGGTGATGTCTTTTGGATTGACTAATGCACCTGCAGCATTCATGGACCTCATGAACAGGGTATTCAAGCCATACTTAGACCAGTTTGTGATTGTATATATTGATGATATTCTGGTCTACTCTCGAGATGAAGTTGAGCATGAACATCATCTGAGAGTTGTATTGCAGACACTTAGAGAACAAAAGCTTTATGCTAAGTTCTCCAAATGTGAGTTTTAGTTGGGGATAGTTTCCTTTTTAGGACACGTGGTGTCACGATAGGGGATTCAAGTTGATTCGAGAAAGGTAGAAGTTGTTCGAGATTGGCCATGACCTAATACTCCTATAGAGATATGCAGTTTCTTGGGGCTAGCTGGATATTACAGATGGTTTGTGAAGGGTTTCTCAAAGATAGTTGCTCCATTGACATGTTTAACTCAGAAATGTCTGATTTTTCGATGGTTAGATGAATGTGAAGAGAGTTTCAAGAAATTAAAGATTGCATTAACTACAGCTCCTATTTTGATCTTATCTACAGCGGAGGATGGTTTTACCATTTATTGTGATGCGTCTAAGGTCAGATTGGGTGGTGTTTTAATGCAGAATGGTAACGTGATGGCATATGCTTCTCGACAACTAAATATTCATGAGCAGAATTATTCGACACATGACTTAGAGTTGGCCGCCATTGTATTTGCACTCAAGATCTGGCGTCACTACCTTTATGGTGATCCATGTGAAATCTATACTGATCACAAGAGTTTACAATACATATTCAAGCAAAGGGATCTAAATCTGAGTCAAAGATGATGGTTGGAGCTACTTAAAGATTATGACCTAACTATCTTATATCATCTTGGAAAGGAGAATATGGTGGCGATGCTTTGAGTAGAAAGTCTATGGGCAGCTTGGCTTAAAATGATGTTGAAAAGCAACCTATGGCTAGGGATATTCAGTCTTCAGCTAATCAAGGAGCTCGAATTGATCATACATTATCTGGCAGGTTTCTTGCAAGTATGGTGTTGCAATCATCCTTAGTTGGAGAAGTCAAGGCTTGTCAGTACGACGATGCCCAACTTGCTAGATTATGAGATCGAGTGCAGAGTGGAGGCATGAAGTCATTTCAATTGATAGTTAGGTCATCTTGCATCGACATGGTAGATTGTGCATTCCCATGGTGGGTGAGGTAAAGCGGCTAATACTTGAAGAGGCTCATAGCTCGGGATACTCCATCCATCCAGGTGCTTCGAAGATGTATCAAGACTTGCGTGGTTTATACTGGCGGAAAGTATGAAGTCTGATATCTTGAAGCATATGACTAGTTGTTGAATTGCCAACAGGTCAAATATGAACATCAAAAACCTGGTGATGTAATGCAAAACTTGATCATCCTAGAGTGATAGTGGGAAAGGATTACTATGGAATTTGTTATTGGGTTGTCGAATACTTCCAAGAAGCATGACTCAGTTTGGGTGATTGTGGACAAACTCACAAAATTTTCCCATTTCATACTAGTTTGAGTTACTTATACCACAAAGTAGTTAGAAGATATTTACCTTCGAGAGATGGTTCGGCTTCATGGAGTGCCTATTTTAATAATATCAAATCGGGGTGTATAGTTCACTGTTGAGTTTTGGAAGTCTTTTTAGAGATTGTTGGGATCATAAGTTGAGTTGAGTACAACTTTACATCCCCAAATTGACTCTGAGTGGGTTATTCAGGTCTTGGAGGACATGCTTAGAGCTTGCGCGATTGATTTCAATGGGCATTGGGATGATCAGTTGCCATTGGTTGAGTTTGCTTATAATAATAGCTACCAATCGAGTATACATATGGCACCATATGAGGCTCTATATGGTTGCAAGTTTAGATCACCAATTGAATGGTTTGAACCTGGCAAAGCATAATTACTAGGTCCAGATTTAGTTCAGCAGGCTTTAGAGAAAGTTGCAGTGATACGAGAATGGCTTCGGGCAGCACAAAGTAGACAAAAATCTTATACAGATAAAAAAGTCTGTGACATGGAGTTTATGAAGGGCGAAAAGGTCTTTTTGAAAGTATCTCCTATAAAAGGAGTTATGAGATTTGGTCGAAAGTGTAAGCTCAGTCCTAGATATATTGGTCCTTATGAGATTTTAGATCGGATTGGATTGGTGGCATATCTATTTGCTTTACCTTTGAGATTGTCCTCTATACATCTTATATTTAATGTTTCCATGCTTCGATGGTATGTTCATGATGATAGTCATAAGATTAATCTAGAGGATGTGGAACATGATAAAAATTTAGCATATGAGGAAGGTCCAATATCTATTGTGGACAGGCAACTGCGACAACTGAGGTCGAAGAAGATAATTTCAGTGAAAGTTTTATGTCGAAATCCTCCAATCGAAGAGTCTATGTGGGAGTTTGAAGCGGACATGCGAGAGAGATATCCTCATCTATTTCACACTTCGGGTGTGGTTTTATACTAGTTCAAGGATGAACATTATTTTAAGTTGGGGAGAATGCAATAACCCCTATATTTTTAAGGAAGGGTTAATGGTAATTTTAACCATTAATAAGGTTTTTAAAACAATAATAATAAATAAGGCTCAACCCCTTTTATTTCAGTTTTCACATAGCAAAACCAACAAAAAAAGGGATCGACAGTTTTTTTCAAAATAGCCACAGGAAAAAAATTGAGCAATCCTTTTTCTTCTTCTATCGTTTCGTTGGAAGAAAACACACAACTCACAAGGTGATTTGTCGAAAACTCATACATAAAATTAATTTGATCTTTGAACCACTGTATTGGGTGATAAAGTACAGGTATTTTCTTCTTGTTTTGTGCTCTTGTTAGTTGAAACCTATTTACTAGAATTTTCAACCAATTAGGTTTAACAATGAGATTAAGAATACATTTACTTTTAATTTATAGTCTAAGGTATTGGGTATTAGGGTTTAACCCTAAACTTGAATACTAGGGACATTGAGACTTCTGTTTTGGCCAACATAATTGATATTCTATAATCAATATTTTTTTCATAGATTGAGGAAAGTAGGGGCTATTTTCGTGGTTGTTCTACGCGTGCAAGATTGTGGAACTTGTTATTAGTAAAGTAAGTGAGACTTTAAGCTTTAGTGCTTACTTTTCAAACATACTTTGAAAAATATATTTTTCTCTATTTGGTGTATGAGTTGGGACAAGCATGTGCTTGACAGAGTTGATGTTTCTTTGATAACCCTTAGATATGCTATTTTTGAAAAGAATATCGAATATTTATATGAGTTATATGTGGTGTGATGCTGAATACCCTTCTTTACTACCGTGATGTGGTTACTAGGGGCATACTTAGCTGCCATAATATGTTAGGGGCTTTTTAGCCATAGCACATTTTAAGAGCGTTATTCATGCTTCCATGGACTTGTTGGGGCGATGGTTTGATCTCCTTCGTTGCCGTTTATGACAGGTTTTGAGTGGGGATTGAATTGAGACATGTTGTGACCCTTTTTGAACATTTATTTGAACTTGCTGAGATTATTATGAAGTATATTATTATGTATATTCATTGTTTAAATGTATTTTATAACTCTTGTTCCAGGGGTATTAAAGTAGCAAGTTGAGGATCTTACTAGGTTATATTTATATATAACCCACTCCTTACTTACATGTCAATGCAGATACTATTGCAGAGGGCAAGACTTGTGGCTAACGAGTTTCCCTGGATTTTGTTGTTGAGGTAAGCCTTCGCATTGTTCGTCGAGGCTACTACTTCAGCTCTATCTAGTATAGTTTATGCTTTTATTCTTTTTAGGGTTGTATGCCCGTCATTTAAACTCATATCACTCTATTAGATACTCCATGATCTTATTGTAGGATTTGGGCTAGAGATATTTTGTTAAGTGGCCCTTTTCCTTTAATAAATTGATATGCAAATTTGGTTTGCTAGTTACTATATTGTTATGAGTATTGATGAGTTTTGGAGTTGCACATATATTCTTAGTGCTTAGATAGTTTGGGTATGTATGAATATTTGGGTCTCCCAACAAATAGTGTGGGCAGGTGACAGTCACATCTAAGAGTATTTTTGGATGTGAAAGGGAGCTTGTTCAATACTAGAAAACTAGGTTGATTCGTGTAAGGGAGACCAGTGATAACTATCCTTACACTTTGCTAGGTCCATATACGGAAGGATAACTTTAATGCATCTTTATTGGTTTGTCTATCCCCGCTCAACGATGTAGTTAAGTAGTCAATAACAGTAGGCCAGTAGAGGCATTCAACCCTGTTCAGGTAAATTAAACCCCGTGAATCAATAATTAGGAAACCAAATATAGCTAGACATTGTTAAGACTAGACAGAGTCATAAAGGTTACAACCATGGAATTGCCCTTAATTGATATCTTATGTAAAAGTCTGATTAGTTTACTAAAAAGTTGTTCTTTATAATTTATTTTCCCTAAAACCAAAAATCTTGTTACTAAAGCACCATAAACGCGATAACTAAGAGGAGTTACTAATTACATTCAAATCTTTTGGGTTTGACAACTCGACTTTTTAATTATGATCATTATATTACTTGTGAGACCACGTACACTTGCGAGTGCTGGGAAGCAACACAAAGCTGCTGAGAAGTTTTGTGGATCAAAATCTGCCACAAGATGTGTCACTCCCTGCAAGATATATAGAAAGCTTTAATGTTAATACCTACAAGTTAATTTCAAAGGCTGGGTACAACCCTAATGGGCCATCTAAGCTAGGGAAACTCCCATAAGAAGGAATAACTAGGCAAAGCATGTGAAGGCTTAGGCTATAGCCAACCACCACCAGTTCGCATCTCTATAAGAAGGGCGGGCAATAACTATATTACCATAGAAGATGAGTGTTCTTCTTCTAATAAAAGGCCTTCTGTCTTTGATCGACTCGGACAAGCTGCTGGGAGAACTCTTGTGTTCGAAAGATTGGGTCTATTGGAAAAAAAAGAATAACAAGCATCAGAAAAGTTACCTAAAATTAACAACACTTGCTTCTCTTATGATCCAAAAGGATTTCAAAACTTAATTCCTTCTAGGATGAAGCTATCGGTGGAGCTCATAGTTTCATGTAAAGAGGTGCTAAAAGCGAAGGCTCATACTGTGGTTATACCAAAGAGCATGAGGAAGATGAAGAAATCATATGCTCCTTATGTCATGTTACAACTTAGATTGGGAATGATTTCTCTTGTCAACTAAAGATTGATGAAGATCTAAGAGGAATTATTTGGTGTAATCATATATCTATTAATGAAAATGATCCACTGGAAGAGGAGGATGCTAGAGAGGCCCCACCAGAATTTGAAGAAGGAGTGAACACCATAACTGATCCCTTAAAGAAAGTTAACATTGGGCCAATTTAGCTCTTAATACAGGATCATTCAAGTTAGGTTTTTTTGTTATTGGGATAGGTGAATTCTTATAGATCCATCCTACGAGGGAACTGGACATGATAATTTTAAATCAACCAGCTCGAGCAAGAATAAAAAGAACCAAATGAATCCATATATCCATATAAAATACATATGGTACCTATATTTACACATACACATATATGTTCAAGTTGAGTCGATAGTGATACGATCAGCACTTATGAAGATCCGAGGCTAACTTACTTAAGTGTTTCTCTAGAAGCTGATGAAGAAATGGCTTATATGAATATTACGGATGTCTTTGCTTAGAACTATAAAGAAATGCCTAGCTTAAATCCCAAAATAGAAGTCCATCAATTGGCAGTCAATCACGGCGCTCATCATGTCAAGCAAGCTCAGAGACATACTTGGTTCCATTGATTGAGAAAGAAGTTAACAAACTCATTGAGGCAGGCTTTATTTGTGAAGTGAAGTTAAATACCCTACGTGGATTTCAAGTATCGTACTTGTGAGGAATAAGAATGGCCAAATTTGAGTTTGTGTTGACTTTAGAGACCTCAATAATGCATGCTCTCAAGATGAGTTCCCCCTACCCATTTTGGAGCTAATGATTGATGCTACGACTGGTTATAAGGCGATATCATCCATGAATGGTTCTTCTGGTTATAACCAAATTTGAATGTCATCAAAGGATGAAGAACTCACAGCATTTCACACACCTAAAGGAATTTATTGCTACAAGTAATGCCTTTTGGTTTAAAGAATATTGGCGCCACATATCAAAGGGCTATGGAAAATATTTGATGACTTACTCCACAAAAATGTCAAATATTATGTTGATGACTTAGTGTGAATTTGAAAAGGAGGAATGACTATTTGAAAGACTTAAGAATAGTGTTTGAGTTGCTTCGAAGGTATCATCTGAGGATGAATCCATTAAAATGTGCCTTCAGGGTCACTTCTGGAAAGTCTCTTGGCTTCATTGTGCAACATCAGGGAATTGAGATTGACTAAGCCAAAGTTGATACAATTTGAAGATGCTTGAGCCTCAAAACAGTTGAAAAGCCTTTAGGGAAGGTTAGCCTACTTGAGCAGATCCATCTCGAATCTATCTAGAAGATGCCAACCATTTAGTCACCTCATGAATAAAGGGGTCCCTTTCAAGTGAGATCAAACATGTAGCAAAGCCTTTGAAAGTATATAGGTGTATTTGGTGAAGCCTCCAGTTCTAGCAACCCCTATACCTGGAAAGCCATTGATACTTTGCATTATGGCACAAGAAAGGTCTGTGGGAGCCTTACTAGCTCAACAAAATAGTGAAGGAAAAGAAAATTTTCTTTATTACTTGAGCAGGATAATGACGCCAAATGAGCTGAATTATTCACTAATCCAAAAGTTGTGTTTGGCGCTAGTCTTTTCAATTCAGAAAATGAAGCACTATTTTCAAGCGCACAACATCCATCTTATTTCTAGGGCAAATCCTATCAAATTTGTTATGCCGAAACCAATCCTTAGTGATCGACTAGCAAGGTGGTACCTTCAGTTCCAACAATTTGAGATTGTGTACATCCCTTAAAAGCTATGAAAGGACAAGTATTAGCAGATTTTTTGGCAGATCATCCTATACCAGACGATTGGTAATTGACTGACAATCTTCCCAATGAGGATGTATTGGCCATCGAGATTTAACCTCTTTGGAAAATATACTTTGATGGGGCTACACATCATGGAGGAACTATTGCAGGCGTAGTATTTGTCACTTCACAAGGGGAAGTCTTACCATTCTCCTTCACATTGAAACGATGTTGCTCAAATAATATCGCAGAATACCAAGCGCTAATACTTGGACTCAAAATGGCCATTGACATGAAGCAATTACAATTGCAAGTCTTTGGTGACTCTCAATTAGTAATCAAGCAACTTTTGGGAAGCTATGAGGTCAAAAATCATGAACATCATCCTTATCACTGTTATGCCCAAAAGTTGATAGGATGGATCAGAGATGTAACTCTACAACATATGCTAAGGAAGAAAAACAAAACAGACTATGCCTTAGCTGCTCTAGCCTCCACTCTAACTCTCCCAGAGCAAACACAAGTTATTATCTGTTAAAAATGGGTTGTACCACCTAATGAAGATGAGTATGAAATAGAGCATCTCGTTGTTGTGACCAAGGTTGATAAAGATGATTAGCTTCTTGTGTTATGATATACTCCCAGAAGATACAAGGAAAATGACCGATATTTGGCATTGAATGCCTTGTTTTCTCTACTACAAGGACACATTGTATAGGAGATCATTTGAGGGAATGATCTTGCGGTCTTTGGGGGAAGAAGAAGCGGCCTAAGCTTTGCAAGAGGCACATTCAGGAGTATGTGGATCACATCACTCTGGATCAAAACTCCATTTTCACATAAAAAGAATGGGGTATTATTGGCCAATTATGGTGAAAGATTGCTTAGACTATGCTCGAAGGTGCAAGGCTTGCCAATTCCATGCTAATTTCTTACATCAACCACCTGAAGTTTTACACCCAACTATTGCATCGTGGCCATTTGATGCTTGGCGATTAGACATTCTTGGACCACTGCCAAAATCTTCTGGTGGACACTTATACATCTTGGCTGCGATAGATTACTTCTTAAAATGGGCAGAAGCAGTAGCTCTTAAAGAAATCAAGAAGGAGAATGTCGCGAACTTCATTCGAGTAAACATTGTCTATCGTTTTGGCATTCCATGATACATAATAATGGAAAATTTCAAGTTATTTGATAACAAGTTGATAAATAAGATCTGTGATCACTTTCATTTTAAGCAATGAAAATCTTCTATGTACAATGCTATCACCAATGGTCTAGCTGAGGCATTCAACAAGACTTTGTGCAATCTATTGAAGAAAGTTGTCTCTAAGTCCAAGAGAGACTGGCATGAAAGAATGGAAGAAGCATTATGGGCATACAGGAGAACATACTGTACACTAACTCAAGCAACCCTATACTCACTTGCTTTTGGAGTTTAGGAAGTCCTGCACTCGAGCATCAAATACCTTCCTTGAGACTGGTTATCCAAGAAGGGCTCACTGAAGAAGAAAATGCCCAACTACATCTTGCTGAATTAGAAGCACTTGATGAAAAGAGGTTATAAGCCTAACAAAACCTTGAATATTATCAAGCTCATTCATCTCATGCTTTTAACAAAAAGGTTCGTTCGAGGTGCTTTCAAGTTGGAGATTAGTCCTTGCAATAAGGAGGCCCATTATTACTTCATGCAAGTCTGGGGGGAAATTTACCTCAAAGTGAGATGGACCATATGTGGGACAAGAAGTATACTCAAATGGAGCTTACAAGCTTGTCGATGCAAATGGAATAAGGATCGGCCCTATAAATGCGAAATTTCTTAAGAGATATTATACTTAAGGCAAATGATGCTCCTTGAAGCACGAGTATAAAACTGCATGAAATTCCTAGCCTGCAAGAGTATAAACTATATACAGCACCCTTAAAAAATGTAAACTATATACAGCACCCTAAACAAATATATCCACTAACTTGAAAATCTCAAAAGAGGCGGACTAAGGAAAAGTTAGGACAAAAAATATACGTTTCCCAGAACTATGTTGTGACTTGATCCTCTTTATTGAGATATGTGGGTGCTTGGAATTATATTTCAGGTTCAGTTGTATGAATGTTAAAAAACTATATGTCCTAACCCGATTCCTTATGGGGGCAAAACCTTATGGAATGTGAGCTTCTTCAATAGCATGCTTAAGATCCTCAAGTTTAATCGTGTTTACAAGTTGGAGTTTTCAAACTCCTCAAGTCTGTAAGTTAAAGTCCCCAATTCTACAAGTTGGTTCACAAAATTAACCAAGTATGCAAGTGATGGTCTTTAATCTTTCAAGTTTATGTGTTGATACTCTTGAGATTTGACGATTGTCCAAGTTAAAGTATTAAGTTCCATAAAGTTTGCAAAAGTGAATGCACAAGCTTTAAAAGATGAGGGACTTTTCTTATTTTCATTCTTATTAGTGTACCAAACATGAATTAAGTTTAAATTACTAAGTCTTGCAGCAAAACAAGGCATATGAGAAAATTTAAGTTAAAACCACAAACGCAAGATATGAGACAAAAAAATAGAGAAACTTTATTGCTATAAAATTATCTAATATATCAATTTTGAGAAGGTAAATAAAGCAAGTAAAAAAAAAGAAAGAAGGGGGAAGGGAGTCTAATCTAAGCATAATTTGTTGTTGATCAAATCTTGATGACTAGCCTCCAAGCTTTCTCTCTTTTACTCTAAGCGAGTAGAATCATCTTTCGTCAAGAAGTCCATGTTGTCATAAGAGGATACCTCGTTCTCAGCAGCTAAAATCTTAGCTCAAACCTCTTAAATCTCCCTCTTGGCGGCATTTACAACAGCCTCAAGTTTCTCTCGCTCTGCTTATAGAGTTGCTAACTTTCTTGTGACCTTCATTAAGGACTTTCTTTTAGAAGAAGCATATTTAGTCTTCTCACCCTCCTCTACTGTAAGTGACTCAAGACCCTTTTTGGCCTTGGAAAGCAACTCTAGCTTTTTATCCTCATGCACCTTATCTACAAAATTGCAGTGTTCTTGATCATAAGAGGCAACAAGCTTGAAAAGAGAATCCACCATATGCTTCAAGGATGAAAGATCTATGTAACGCATCTCACTTATCTCTTGGAGAATATCATATGTAAGATGAAATTGAGTCTAGAGGAGTTCTAGAAATTTTGTTACAAATCTCTTCCCAAAGGACCAAGATGTACTTCTTTTTGTGAGCGGAGATAATATTTTTCCCTTCAAAAATAGACTTAGTCCCATTTGGCTTTGAAAAGAGTAGAGGAGTACCATCCGAATCAAGGGTCAATCCTTTTGTAGCTTGATCACGAGAAGTGGATGTAACTCTCTGATCTTGTTCAATAGCTAAAGTTGACCCTCCCTTGGGTTTTGATGTCGCGATAGATACATCACTAATTTGTAGCCTATCTTGTAGTTATTCTTTTAGATTTTCAACAATGTTTTCCTACACAAAATGGGAAAGAAGAAAGTTAGCAAATTACTTAACCATAAATTAAATTAAAAAAAGATTTATGGTCGAAGGCAAAACCTCTTTACTCTAGATAGCTAATGTTTTTGAAGAACCGTCAATGCCTCATCCTTCCATGATCTCCAACTCAATAGCCTCAAACTCAGTTGATTCATGCCTTTTCCTTTCCCAACATTGATCTTCATTGTCGCTTTTGCTTGTCTCTCGAGAGGCTTGCTTTCTAGATGGAATAATTATTGGGCACCTCTCCACACTAGTAAGAGCACAAACCACTTGTTTCTTAGTCCCCTTAGAGGATTTAAGCCTCGTACTTTGAGGTTGTGGGCAAGTGGAGTATCAACATGTAATAGCGCCTCTCCAATATCTCAACTTTTTTTCTTCTAAAAGAGTGGTGAATTTTGGCCCAGCCTTTTTCACCAAAGCTTCCAAATTATCCTCAAGAAACTTCCCATGGGACCTTCCCACTAAGGGGGATATTGATGGATGAAAAATTTCTTCACAAAAGTAATCACTGGAGGAAAGGTCGCTCCTGATATAGTAGTATGCAAGGCACAGATTCTCCAATACCTAAGTCCCTCATAAAGATATTCAGCACGAATATCATTTTTGAGATGTCCAAGAATATCTTGATAAAATCCAAACTAACAACTAAATCAGTGGGGACTATTTGGCTCAATGAAGAAGAAGTCGCCTCTCGTTAAAATAAGATAATTAAAGTGGAGGCTTATAAAATAAGATAACTCTAACACTAAAGCTTTGTTATCATTAAAATAATAGGTTGGGTGAGGCCCATTAAGCATGGTCGCATTCCACAAAAGGTTTTCACCTCGATGGACATACTTTCGTGCCTCATCTTTATCAAAATATTTTGCAGCACCCTCGCCGAAATATGCCACTATCAGCAGGAGAGAAGGTCTACCAGTAAGAGGATAATGTGTCTGAAGGTAATAAGTAAGCCAACCATTGACGTAATGAATAGGGAAAGAAACTTTAATGTGATCAAGCTATGAAGAATTTGAAATCTTATTCAAGCCACGATAGATGCTTGCTAAGATTGGGACTGCGAAGCTAACCCTTCGACCACTCGCTATTAAGCTTGCCATCTTAAAAGTTTTAGGTCGATAAGGTTCCTTTTTTTTTAGGAGAATACAAAGACACATAACCAACATGACAAGAAGGCTGCCAAATAAGTCTCATACTTTTGGTGTTTTACCCTAAGCATAGAAACTGCCATCTCTTAAGAGCTTAACTATGTGTTCACCTCCATTGATGTTTCACCTGTTGGGTTATGTGTAGATGACAGGCGACCAATCTTCTTCTTTTTCCTCAGAGGAGCTAGCTCATACCTGATGTCTTGTTTACACCAAATTTTATCCTTTCGATAAAAGAGGTTCCTGAGCTGTCACCCTTCTCCTTTCTAAGATTATGAAATGCAGCAAATAAATCCTCACAAGTTTGAGGAAGAAATTTATCCCTTTTGGAATCATGACCTGTAAGCTCTATGGCATTAGGTATCATTTCTTCATAAGGACACCCACAAATCGGCATACCACCAAGAGTATACAAATCCAAAAGGGATATATATGTCTCTCCAAGAGATGTAAGTAGTGTATTCATTTGTGGTCATCAGGCCTCACAAAAGGCCTGCATAATATTGGAGTTTCAATCATAAGTAAAAAGAGAAGCAAAGACAACATCTCGAAGGTTAGCATTGTCCAAACTTTGCCTATTCTTGCTAAAGACATCTTCTATACATTCCCAATATCCTGGGATGCAATGAAATTCATCTTCGAACAAAATTTTATCCCCCTAACGTAATCCTTCTTCAATTATGCGACGCCCTAAATTTGAAAGGGTGCTCGCAAGATTTGTGCCTTTAAGTCTTGGTCTCTCAAGATACCATAATTTGAAAGCTTTGTTAGATATGTGGTCACATACTTTGGTCCAACTTGCCTTATGAAGTGTATTTCTCAATTGTGGCTGTACATCAGCATAATGACCAATTAAAGGATTTTTGACCAAAAGTTTGGTTTTTGCCTTGCTATCATGTGTTCTGATTATAAGATATTTGAGTCCAAAAGTTGAGCAAGTATACTCTTTGAAGAAATTATTGTTCAAACTGCATAAAAAAAGTGTTGCCCTTCATCAATGATGGCAAACAAAAAGAAAACAAAAAAAATCAAAATAAAAGAATATGGCTAATTGGGGTATTTGAGAACTTTGTAAAGTCTCGCACTGTTGGCCCCTTATGTTTATACATTGGGAACTTTGTAAAACCTCGCAGTGGGGGTCCCCTATGTTTAAACATTGAGAACTTTGTAAACCATCAAATTGTTGGCCCCTTATGTTTAAACATTGAGAACTTTGTAAGGGATCGCATTGGGAGTCCCTTATATTTAAACATTGGGAACTTTGTAAAGTCTCGCATTCCTGGCCCCTTATGTTTAAATATTAAGAAATTTATAAGGGCTCAAATTGGTGGCCTCTTATGTTTAAACATTGAGAACTTCATAAAGGCTCGCGCGAATTGTTGGCCCTTTATATTTAAATGTTGGAAACTTTGTAAAGCCTCGTATTGTTGGTCCTTTATGTTTAAAAATTTAGAACAACATTGAATCTCGTATTGTTGGTCCCTATATTTAAACATTTAGAACAGTGTAGAGTCTTGTATTGCTAGTCCCCTATGTTTAAATATTTAGAACAGCATAAATCCTCGTATTGTTGGTCCCCTATGTTTGAACATTTAGAACAACATAAAGTCTCGTATTGTTGGTTCTCTATGTTTAAACATTTAGAACACCATAAAGTATCAAATAGATGATCTCAAAGCAGGGACATAAAACACATCCCTTCATACCTTGAGATCAAATTCTTGTGTTATAAAATCCATAAAGCACAAATATCACTCCCTTTGACCTACAAAAAAATAAGGAACAAAAAAAAAGGATAAAAAGAAAAAAGTTATACCTTAACAAAGACACTTAGGGTTAGATTTCAATTTTGATTGAAAAATATGAAGAAGCACACCCTATTTATAAGATGTTGTCCATGAAAAAAAAAGGTAAGAATGAAAAGAAAAAAAAGAATAAAAGAGAAGAAGGGGAAAAAAAAAGAAAAGGAAAGAAAGGAGGAAAAAAAAAGTGGTCAAGACCATGAAACAAGGAAAAAAACGAAAAAGAAGAAAGAAAGAAAGAAAAGAAAAATGAAAGAAGGAAAAAAATAAAAAAAAAAAGAGCTCAAATTTTCTTTTTTCAAATCATATATATATATATATATATATAAGGGGATGTGCATCCCGCTTATGTAGCTTACCACAATGCAACAATTTTCTTTTATTTTATATAATTTCATAACTATCCTTCTTCCAACACTACCACCCCTTTGCTTCACTCTTTTTAGGGTACTTTATTTTTATTACAATGTATAGCATAATTTATCAATAAATTGCAACATCCTTCTCTTTCTTCCTTTTCTTCTTTTTCTCTTTCTCTTTCTTCTTCTCTTCTCTTCTCTTTCTCTTTCATCGCTTTCTTTTCTTTTTTTTTGTGCATCCTTTTCTTTCTGGTTTTCCCTTTCTCTCTTTCCATTTAACTCTTCATCTTTAATATTATATATTGTTATGAAAAACAGTCTTTGATTTCAATAAATATAATATATTTTTATATAAAATATAATATATTTTTTAATAATATAAAATAAATTAAATCATACTAACATATTTATAATTCACTTTTTACATTGAAAGATACTTATAATATGTATTATTTATTGAATTTAAAATATATTATAGTTATTTTTTATTATTTTCTCTTATTAATGATACTAAAATAATTATTATATTAAAAATATATTACTTTTATTCTCCACGTGCATTAGAAAATGTCTATAATACATATAAAATATTAAATTTAAAATGTATTACAATTGTAGTTTTTATTTATTTATTTATTTTTATTAGTGGCATCAAAAAATATTATATATGAATTTCAAATATTTAAACACTATTTTTATTAAATTGTGTCAATGCATTATATATGTATTTACATAAAACAAATCTTCTAGTTTAAAGAATTGTAAGAACATTATTTGTGTAATATTTGATATATAATTATTGTTTATGTAAATACTCCTGTCAATAAATATAATACATTTTCTAATAATGTAAAATTAATTAAATCATACTAAAATATTTAATTATTCACACATAATACTTATAATATATATTATTGAATGAATTTAAAATGTATTATAGTTATTTTTTATTACTTTCTCTTATTAATGATGTTAAAATAATTGTTATATTAAAAATATATATTACTTATATTCTCAACGTGCATTAAAAATGTGTATAATACATATGAAATATCGAATTTAAAATATATTACAATTGAAGTTTTTATTTATTTATTTTTCTTAATGGTATCAAAAAATATTATATCTGAATTTTAAATATCTAAACACTATTTAAATTAGTTTATATGTTAACATATTAAAATTGTGTCAGTGCATTATATTTGTATTTACATAAAATAAATCTTCTAATTTAAAGAATAGTAAAAACACCATTTGCATAATATTCAAACTAAAATTAAATTTTAAATTAAAATAATTAATTAATATTTTAAAAGAAAGAGAGAGGGAAAGTAATAAAGAGAAATGAAAGAAAAAGGTTTTCTTTCTCATTCTCTTTGCTATTATTAGTAATAAAAGTATAATTATATTTGATAAGAATTAAAATTATATTAAAATTTATAATTTAAATTAAAAAATATATTATTTATGTAAATAAGCCAACTCAAAATTCAATTGGGACTTCTCACATAGATTGTAGAGAACATGCCAATAACAAATCCTACTTCCTAAAGCATTTATTAAGCATTTATTGTCACTTTTTAAAATTTATTATACCCGCTTTCTCTTCTATAATCAGTATTTTATGCAAGTTTTAGCATCTTTTTCATACACTAATTCATCAACTGAATATCAGTTTTCCGCTCCTTCGCTTAAACTCCTTTTACGGCTGTTACAGCCGTTCAGAAACGATTTCGACCAAATCTCGAAACCGATTTGGGACTTCGCACATGGATTCCACGGAACATAAATGCAGCACAATAGATATTCCTTCTGCATCCAGGTATGTTGCGCCTAACCAGCACTTATCCCTTCTCAATTTCAGCCTTCCACAGCCAATAAATATCCTGCATCTGCGTGCACTTAATGTTAATTTTTAAGATTCGTTGTACATGTTTTCTCTTCATCAGTATTTTATACAAGTTTTAACAGCTTTTCCATAACTATTCACCAATTGAATATCGAGTGTGCATATATATACGGTACTTGTGCTGCTACATCTCCCTGTTCCTGGTCACTAAATTCTAGCGTCTCTCTGCCTTCTTCCTGACAAATAAACTTCAACCAAATCTCCAAATCCATCGGGGACTCCTCGCATGAATTCTACCGAACATAAACGCATCACAGTAGATATCCCCACTGCATCCAGCCATGTTGCGCTTTACCTGCAGTCTTCACTTTTCAGTTTCAGCCTTTATCGGCTTCCTAAAAACAAATCCTGCATCTTAGTACAATTGTAGTCAATGTTTAGGATTCGCTGTACACAAATTCTCTTTTATAGTCATTGTTTTATGCAAGTTTTACCACTACTGTTCTTAAATCACCCCCTTTAAATTTGTTAGTTTGTTTTGGATTGGATTCATAATTAAGGTCATGTTTACATATGATTCAGTGCTATGATTATCTTCCTTTCTTTCAAACCTAAACCTATCGCGATTGTTGAAATCAAATTTGCTTTTCCATAAACTATTCATCAATTGAATATCGACCGTAAGTAGATATAATGATGGAATCGATTTTTGGATAAAATTTTATCATCGTTTTAGTTACCTATAAACTGTGAGTAGATATAATTGATTTTTGGATTAAATTTCATCATCGCATTAGTTAGATATACAATTTCATCCTCTTAAGTAGTAAAAAACATGGATTACACACCGGATTAACTTTAGCCTTATGAGGGACTTGCGACGTGTTTGTGGTTTGGTTGACGCATCATGTTTGGCAGAAGTGAAGGGGATAATTCTAACAGTTTTATGGAATAAACACGCTACTAACAATGTTTGTTACTGATTTTGTGGAATACAACCTTCTAACAGTTTTTTTTTTTTTGCTGATTTTTTGATAGTTTAGTTGATGGGTTTAGTTTGTTGGTGTTGCAGATGTATATGTTTAAGTATGATAGTGTACACGGCCAGTGGAAGCACAATGAGCTCAAGGTTAAGGATAAGAAGACCCTTCTCTTTGGGTGAGAAGGTTGTTACTGTTTTTGGCATTAGGTAAGGTTTATCGCTTTAACATTAGTTTACTATTTTATTGCGCCGATTTGACTTCCTGATTGTTAGCTTTGTTTGTATATCTGACGGAACCCAGAGGAACTGATTATATTGTGGAGCCGACCGGTGTCTTCACCGATAAGGACAAAGCTGCTGCTCATTTGAAGGTTTGTGATTATAAGGAAATTGATCTCTGTTCTTACCTGATTTCCTTTGCTTTGAATTGTAAGGGAAGTTTCACAAATTTGTGCATTGTGAGTGTGTGATCATCAAGGTTTTTGCTTTAATGTAAGCATAAACACGTGTCCAAAAAGAAGAGAGGAACATATCCAGATTCAGTAATCAAGAATGCACAAAAGTGGAGAAATTAAAAAGTAGGTTGTTAATATATGAGAACGAGTCAAGGATACCTTTATCACCTAACTGATAATCCTCAAACCTCATGGCTTTTATCTTTATAAAGTCTGCCATCCACAAATAGATTGATTGTTTGCACCCCCGGGTAATGTGCTACCTATCTCTGGAGTTGCAATGTATGATGATGTTCTACTTCCCTTGTAATTACTACCAAATGCTGACTTTCCAAAACCAGAGCTCAGGTGTTGTACTTTCTTTTCCTGATTAGCAAATTTGATCTAAAGATTAAACATCCAAAAAATAATACTTGGCAGTACTTAATAAAAGCTCAAAAAGGATTTCAGATCAATATAGAGCATATAGTTATGCACATCGAACGATATATAATGGTCTAGATTACAAAACCTGTTGCTCCTACATGAGAAAATGGACAATAAAGTAAACCTTGGCTCCCTGCTGGTTGGCCAAAGGAATAGGAATCAAATCTTTCGGGGCCAAAGTGTGAGTTGCTTGAAACAGCAAATGAAGAAACTCATGGAGATCCAAGTATGGAGGAGTCTGAGACATTACAACAGAGGTTCATTGGCCACGCTATTGACGTCATATTTTCTTTCCAAATGACCATGAAGTGGACGAGCCCAGAGATATGTTTTGTGTTTGACCAAATGTGGCATCCGTTACGGCTTTAAAGTCTAATGGTCCTGCAGTTAGGAAAGCAGATTGAATCCCACGAGTTACTCTTTCATGTTTGGCCTCAATGTTCTGCAACAATGCCTTCACGCTCCAAAGAATCAGTAACTGGTAATGTCCTTTAATATTATCTATTGGTGCGAATGTCTTTAGAGTGTAGCTGGATGTATCCGATGTTCATCAATTTCTCTGGTTCATTTTCACATTTTGCAATGCCATCAAATTTGTGTCTTAGAAAATAATTTAAATGTGAAGCAGTGAAGTCCAATCCTTTCTCATGCTTACTCTTCAAAACTTTATTTGCTCATTCCCTGTCCATCAGGCCTTCTATTTGCTTGTGTATAATATATCCTTCTCCGTGTGAGATTTTTTAAGCACTAGAAGTATGTTACGTGCACTAATCTCACTTCTATGCTAGATTTTGATGTCATATGCATGGAAGGTTTAAATTTGTGGCGCAACAGCTCGAGATTAATGATAAGTTATTCAAAGGATTTAGAGAAGGAAATACAGAGGGGAAAATAAACGAAGTTTTGACAGGTTATTCTCTTAGTTATCTGGACTTTATAGTTTCATATTTAAAGAACATCATCCTATAGCTATAAATAGGAGTTATCAGGTTAATGGCGACATTGCTTTATGCCTCACACAATTTTGATTACTGGCATTGAGGCATGATGCAGAAGGAGAGACTTATCCTTTTGGCTTATTTGTCTATGAGAAGATACTCTCAATGGAGTAAATGTGCAAATGGGATGTAAATACATTTTCAGTTTAATGCTATTGATTTCACTTGTAGCTTCTTATTTATTTTGTTTAATTTTATGATTTGGAAGAGCTTGAGTTCTTACACCAACTGTTTGTTGCTTATTGCCCATTCAAGAAAAAACTTATTTACTAGCAAATTTACTAAGTCTACTAATTGGTTGACGTTACCAGTTAACGGAATCGTTTATGCAGCTTTCACTTGAAACAAGAAATAGGAGGTCAAAAGGCTTATTGAGGTTCATATATTGGGGGAAATGCCTCTTTGGTAGGTCTCTGAGGTAGTCGTGAATGTATCAGAGAATTAGGGACATGACAGATTTCTAGTTTTAGTTCTACTATTCGTTCAAGTCACACAATACTTTATTAATTTTCAGTCAATCTTTCTTTCTTTAAAATATGAAAATATATGGTGAGTTTGACTTTGTTAGAGATTGATGAAACACAATATTAAGGTTCTAAATCGTTCGAGAGGACTTTTAAAAGAATTTTCATATTCTTGGGATTATCGTGTTCAAATGCGCTAAAATTTTGAAAAAGTCTAGTACATAAGAGTGATAATTCATATGTTTACAACAATTAGTGATGTTATTTTCCTCATCTTCGTCCCCTTCCAAAAATATTGACACCCTTCTGAAAATGCAACGCCACAAATTCTCTTCAAGCAATTCATCTATATTTTTATTGCTAGGATGATTACTTTCATTAAAAAATAAAATATTTGGTTATCTCTGGATGACGATGATGTTTGATTAAACGTAGATCCCCTTTTATGATTAAAAAAAATAACGTATGATCATTTTTTGGGCACAATATCGATTGGATTTTTCTTGAATAAGTTGAACTCCTTCATGACCATCTCCCATTCATGTATCTATTTTTGTAGTTTCAAACAACCATTTATAATTGCAATTCAATCATAAAATATTATTTATACTCATTTTAGTTTCTTTAACCCGCGCGAAGCGCAGGCATATTTTCTAGTAAGGTAAAATTGAAAATAATTTCCTTTTCTATATAGTATTATAATAATAAAGCTATAATATTAGGTCAATATCTTGTTTATAATATTATAATAATTATTATTATTGTAATATTAAATTAGTACTTCAAATTTAGTCTTCAAATGATAAAATATTCCGACGAGACTTGAAGCAGGGGACATTTGTAATCATTTAAAATTTATTAAATATAAATTTTAAAATGATTCGAATTATATTAAATTCATGAATATATTAGTCCAAATAAATGTTATGGATTAATATAATTGGGTTACTCATTTAAGTCCAATAGATACGGATTTAATTGAAACTCATGTTAATTGATTTGGCCTATAATAAAAGAGTCCAAATTAATAAGCTCAATATTATTTCATCCAAAAGTCCCATCTTGGCGCCACATGTCAAATGATGTGCAAGCCAAATCAAATGAAGAAGTCAATGGAACCATGCCATGTGTCAAAATGACAAAGCTCATTTCATTAAAATTCAACTGTCATGTCACTTAAATTTGATTGGCTGAAGGGAAGTCTTTCCTATTATAATTCCTCTATTCTACAACTATAAATAGAGGTCTTCATAATTCAAGAAGAATGAAGAATTCTAACAAAAAAACTAGAGAAAGCTCGTCGATCAAACGCCGCAAATTTCTCTATAAAGTGCAAGAATTCAAACATTCAAGTTCAAGAACAAGCTTAAAAGCTCTTGAACTTAAGGTCCTCAAGAACAAATTCAAGTTTCAAGAACAAAATCAAGAACAAATTCAAATTCAAGATCGAGTTCAAGAACAAATTATAGATTCAAGATCAAGCTCAAAAGCCCTTCAATTTATACTTGAAGAGGCGACTTAGAGGATTCATAGAGATTGTAATACTCGCATTTTGAAATCAAATATTTTAAATTGTTTGCGATATTTTTGTTCTTGATTATTATTTTCAGGACGCAAATTTATCGTCTACAGGCGCATTTGGTAAAAAATAAAGTCAAATTTTACTTTTTTTCCCAGTCCCTACCGCTCTCCTGCTTTATGCTTTTCTTCTCCTTCATACCACCGTATTTTTCTTCTCCGTCACTTTTCTTATCACGACATTCTTCTTGACTTATCGAAAACAATATGATAATTTTTTTGAGATAAAATAGAAAGTAAGATTAAGGGGTAGAATCCATTGCAAAATGTGGCGAAGTTGTTCAAGTTACGAGTTCGCTGCTTAGAAATATTTCCGGTAAGACATCCAACATTTTTACTATTTTTACCATCAAGTCAAACACCAATTACTCAATTTATTTCTATTTTTATTGTTACTTGTGAGCACATGAAATAAGAAAATTTTCATGACTTTTGCTTTTTTTTCTATAAAAAGATTGATGGGTTTTACGAGAAACTTAATTTTTTGATGCATTTTCATAGATCTTTTTCTCTCTAAAAATTCTTTAAATTTTTCTTAAAATTAGTGATAGTAAATTGAGCACTATAATTTTTCTTTGGTGGCAGAGTGATGAAATTGATGGTTTAGGTATGATGATTTTTGGTGACAGTAATGACATATGATATTTGACAATGGATGTGGTGCAATCAGGTGATGATGGTGTTAAAAATTTTAATGGTGATAGGCTTGATGGTCGTTAGAAAAGAGATTAAATTTGATAAAATTAATGCTTGGCTTTGTTAATTATTTGTATGAAGGAAGAAAACCACCATTGCTGGTGTTTTTCTGAAAAAAAAAAGTGAAAAGAAAAGTAAAAAGTTATTAAAATGGAGAGAGAAATAAAGGCAAAAATGACTCAAAATAAATAAATTATACGTATAAGCTTGGAAATGTCTAACAAGTGCCTGTATATCACATTGGCTTGTGCAACTGGTTTTGTACGTGTGAAGGTGGTAAACTAAAATAGTTATAGTTTTATTTTTCGATTGATGACGTTTAAGAAACTAATAATAGAATGTTTATTAAGTTACTTTTAAAACATCATTAACATGATTAAAATTTCTAGACTTTGATACGAGATACTAGATATTGAGTTTGTGTCCCATAAGAAAGAAATATTTCTTATGGAAAATATTTTTCAATAAAGCACTCTATAGAAAATAATTTATTTCTTCCTTATTTTTTTGTGTTTGATATTCAAAATAAACAAAATAATTCTAAAGGCTTAAGAATATCTATAAGACGACGAAGAAAGAAGCAAAGACGATAGTGACAAGTGATAAGATAGTATGTAGTGTTTGAGCACTTATATGTTCAGTTAGGTGAAAAAGGCGGGGATAAGAGATTGTATTGACTCGCGAAAGAGAAAGAAAGAAAAGCTCGTGACCTAGACCAAGTGAAGTGCACCAAGGATGAGAAGAGAGTATTGGTGGATGAGACTTCCATTAGGCTAAGATGGCTAACGTACTTTCATAAACTCTT
>JAOTQJ010153447.1:0-30730 GCA_025642045.1 Solanum sejunctum
TACATTTGGTCCCAAACTTTATTAAATCGAACCAATTAAGGACGTTCGGGGTTTAAATTACATTGCGGGTCCTAACAAAGAATTTCTCATGTCAATGATCTCATCAGGTGCAGCGGAGGCATATGTTGCAACGACTTCTTTTATAGGACAAATATGTGAAGTGACTCTAGAATCAATCCACCACTCCTTGGGGTTTCCTACCGAGTTGCATTGAGTCAACATGGCACATAAGTTCTCCATTTCTTTATTCTTCTCAATTATATTTGCTTGATTCTTCTTCTTTTGCTTCTTTGAGGAGCGGCAATCAACATCTTTATGTCCAGCCTTCCCACAGTTATGACAATTTATCCTGGAACCTCTTTTTAGGCGGATTTCCCTTTAGTCCAAACGACTTCTTTATCTTTTTAGCATTCGGTTCTTCTTCAATAATATTTGCCTTGGCTATTGTTGAATTTGTTTGTAACCTCTTTTTTGCCGCCTTATTGTCCAATTTGATTCTCAAACGAACAATGATCTTCAACAGTCATCTCCTTGCATTTATGCTTTAAGTAATTCTTGAAGTCCTTCGAAAGTGGGGGTAACTTCTCAATGATGGTTGTCACTTAGAAAACATTATTCACAACCAATCCTACATTAAATATTATGTGAGTATTGAGAACAAACTGAATATGTTTAAAACAGGTTTTAAATAAACTTATACCTTTTGCAAGGAGATCATGAATAATAATCTGGAACTCCTGAACTTGTGTAACAACAGGTTTACTGTCTACCATTTTGTAGTCAAGGAACTTTACTATAACAAATTTCTTCATTCCGGCATCTTCAGATTTGTATTTCTTTTTAAAAGCATCCTACAGTTCCTTGGAAGTCTTCATGTTACTATACACACTGTATAGATCATCTTGCTGGCCACTCAGTATGTAGTTCTTACATAAAAAATCTGAGTGTTTTCAAGCTTTAGTCACCAAAAGTCTTTCATCATTCAGTGTTCCTTCAGTCAATACAGGAACATTCTCATTAATGTATCTCTGTAGGTTTAGGATAGTCAAGTAGAAGAACATCTTCTACTGTCACCTTTTGAAATCAATATTAGTAAATTTTGCAGGTTTCTCCACTGGTGGAATTGTAGGGGAAGCATTTGAGCGACTTAAAGATGCAGTAGATGGTATTGTAGCAGTCGTCGTTCGAACATTCACTTCATTTGAGTTCGTCATTTTTTATGTCCCAAACAGACAAATACTTAACTCTCAGAAATTTTAGAATTTTTTAAAGTAAGAAAACAATAGGGAAATAAGGAAATTGTTAACTTACTTAAGCTTGTTATCCCCTTTGTATTCAAACAACTGTCGAAGCCGAGCGAGCGACTACGACGATGACGCGAGGGGGCCTGCTTTACTTGACTCTTTAAGAGTTAAAGTAAGTATTTTCCAATATAAGAACAACACTTTAATTTCCTCTATTTTTTAGATGATGGATAATGACTCTTCATTTCCATTTACTTGATTACCCCCACATTTTCCATATCCCTTCATTTTCTTTCAATCTCCATTTTTCAATTCGCACTTATTACTTAAACCCATCATGCATTGTCTTACAAATTAAGTTAACACGACACAAAGAGAGTAGCTTAAATACATACCCTCACTCCCCCCACCCTCCCCGTCAATATTTGCGATTGTATAGCCAAATATTAAGTAAAAAAATAATTTATGATCTATTTTTTATTAGCTTGTATTAAGGTCCTAAAAAACATATGTTTTAAGAAAAGAAATTGTAACCAAGATGCATCCCAAAGATAGAAAAAAAAATCACATTTGGAAAAATTAGAAATTCTACGTCATAACGTGGCCTAAAACTTGGCATAAAATGTCCACATGTTTTTGGGGGGTATCTAATAGCTCAAATACATTTTTTTTCAAAAAATAAATTATGACGGCAATATAATGTGGACTAAAATTTGACACAAAATAGCCTACATTTTATTGTTTTTAATCAAATAGCTCAAATACATTTTTTTCCCTCTAAATATTTGACATTTAATGCCAAGTCTTGAGGTCTTTTATTTCGTTGTTACATGTTAAAAATTTATTATGACCTAATAATTTTATTAGTCTGTTTAATATATTAATAATCAATAATAACTTTTTGAGATCAGATTTTATGATTTATTGCATCAATTATTTTAAAAAGTTTGTGATTTATAACTTCTTAACTTGTATATACTATTAATGGACGTACACTAAATAAGCTATTAAATCTATTGTAAAATTTAAAATTTTTAAAATTAATCAAAGTTATAGTTATTATATCATTGTTTATTCATTATAGGTAAGCAATTCTAATGTTTAGTACTTTACAATTAAATAAATTTTGCTTCGTAATTAAATCTTTCTTTATTTGAATTATATTAAAAGTAACAATATTTAAGACTTTAAATCAATATTTTCACCTTATATAAATCTTACTTAAAATTAAGGTAAACAAATTTTAATCTTCATATATAGAATTCTTATAATTTTATATAGATAGACCTTTTCTTTTAGCGTCAATTGTTATTTTTAATGATTTTATTCTTCTTGAATAGTTTTATTAAGAGAAAATTTAATAAATACATACATAAGACTATATATTACAACTTATAATATACTATTTTATAATTATTCGGAATAAATATTCAATTACGGATTTATATTGACTATGTTAGATTTAATTAATTTATTTATAATTGGTAATTATTGTATTTATGAGGAAAAAAAATAGAATTTGTTTTTCTTTCCTTTTTGAGATAATCAATAATTAATGCAAGTATTAAATGTTTCTCTATCTTCAATTTATATTCCTTATCGTGAGTGTTTTTTTAATTGTAATTAGGCTTAATTCAAGGGAGAAAGATGAAATAGTTATTAAAGACATCTATCTATTAAAGACGCTAAAATTTTGAAAAAGAAGAGCTGTGTTTCGCTTTCATTTTTTGAGATAATTAATAATTCATATAAGTACTATATTTTCTCTCTCCTCAGATTATACTCCCAAGTATGTGAGTGAAATTTTTTATCATATGCCGGTTTAATCTAAGGAAGATAGTGTTTAAGGTATTTATTTTTTTAAAAAAGAAAAATAAAATTTCATTGTTCTCTTGCTAAATATTCCTCTTCTTAGATAATCTCTCCTAATAAATTTGATATTCAATTAGTAATTTTGATCATAATTTGTAAAATTTTGAATTATAATTTTTTGAGTATAATATTTACATATAATCTGAATAAATCAACTTGTACCATTGAAATTCGATTACATATTGAATTTATACACAAATATATTGGTAGGAATTTAATATGAAACTTGCATTTTTCTATCCATATATAACATCTAGTAAAATTTCTGAAACGTCCCTAAAATATAATCGTGCACGCAATACGTCTTTTAAAGCTCCGATGGAAAATCCGAGACTGGATTTGCGATCAACGTAGAAAATCGAGTAGAAAAATGGTGTAGACCTGATTTGAAAGCAACCGGGTCAAAAAATAATTTTCACTAATTAATGCGAAAACATTGTCAGTCTGCGCCCCTGGCACAACGCGCAAGGGCGCAAAGACACACTTAAAGTTTTTTTTTAAATTTAGACGGGAATTGAATTTCAGAAAAAAATCGCGAAATACACTGGTCCACTCCCCTAGCGCATCGCGGACCAGTGTATAATTTTTGCAACTTTTTCATTTAATTGGGGAAGGGTATTTTCGTCATTTTTCATCCTATCCTAAGTCCTAAAACGTATTTTAAAGGTCGTTTTATACCGATTAAGTGTTCCTAAAACCCATTTTTTTCTGAAGTTCTACGTAAGAGTTCCTGAGCAAGAAAGCAAGAAAGCAAGAAAGCTTGGGGGATTGAGAATTCGAGTCCAATTTCCTTGAAGGAAAGGTAGAAGTTCATCATCCCAGGTATGTAAAGGTTATCCAAAGTATGGAATTATTCTTTCATGTGCCCCAATACATGTAGTAGATTGACAATTGATAGTTGATGGGTCTTGAGTAGTGATTCACGAAGAATTTCTTGAACATCATCTTTATTTTCTTGAACATCATCTTTACTTTCTATATATTATCTCAAATTGATGATTATCATACTTTTATTCACTATTTATATGTCTTATTAGGTGATTTTATACCTAAATTGCATGTTTTCCCTTGTTTAATACTTCAAGAATGAACTTTGGGGTAATGTCTAGAGCCTTGACTGTCAGAATGTGTAGATTGTTGGAGTGTGAGTCCCGAGATGAGGGTGTTGATGATTGAAACTAATTGAATTGGTGTTCTTAGAGACTAATGAGACCAAACCTTAGTTTTGAAGGAATAATCTTATTCTTTGAGGTGATAAATGATGAATGAGCTGAGTGTTCTTGCCCGTAGGGGTTGAATGATGGAAATCCTTGATGTATTGATAGACTTATGTGCATGTTGAGTCCTGGGAGGAATATTAACACTGAAATGGGTAAGAGTGAGTCCCGCTGACACTCATTAACTACGTGGCCAACATAGGAGAGGATTGAACCGTGAAAGCGAATGTTTCCTTTGCTCTGCAGAGGGCTTGACAGACTTTATTTGGGATCCCCGACAGACTTGCCCCGTACTCCGGCAAGGTACTAGATGGATGTGGCAATGACATCTCTTTGTTGTATCATCACCGACTCATAAGTGGTGGCTGTTAATTATAGAAACTCCCAGATAGGTTCATGATGATAGTACTCCGAAGTTGATGTGACTGTTTGATGTCTGGATGGATATTGAGGTGATAGAGTCCTATTTTCTACTCTGAGTTGAGGATGAGTGATTGATGAGCTGATGATATTATATATTGTTTACTTTAGCCCATTTTACATACAGTACATTTCATGTACTAATGCCCCTTTAGTGCTGCATCGTTTTATGATGTAGATTCTGTAGGCAGAGGACTTCAACAGCCTAATCATTGAGGTTTCACGGATTTTCAGACAAAGACTTGGTGAGTCCTCCCTTGCTTTCGGAGGACATATTTATCATTCATTTATCTTGATGTATATTTCTTTGATTATGGTAGCCATGGCCTGTCATGGTACCATCTTAGACAGTAGTTATAGAGGCTTCATAGACATAGATTTTTGATGGCTGATGTCGAGGTTCTTTCCCCTCTTTCTTTCTTTGTGTGGAGATTGCTTTTCGAGATTCTTAGCTTATGTTTTGATAGTGATGGTGACAGTCATGTAGCCCTCTAATAGATAGTTAATTTCCTTGTTATTTTCCGCTAAATGAACTGATTGAATGAAGATGATGAGATTAGGTGGTTCACTTAGGGGCTGACAATAGTCTTCGAATGCTAGTCATGCCTAGGGTACCATCCCGGGGCGCGCGACAAACTTGGTATGAGCGCACAGAGTTCAAGTGTTCTAGGGAGTCTACGAAGTCGTGTTTAGTAGAGTCTTATTTATGGGTGTGTTTTGCACCACACTTCATAAGCAGGAGGCTATAGGACATTAGGAAGAGTTACCTTTCTTCAATGATCTGAATTCATGCGATAGAATTTAACTATGGAAATTTCATTTTAACTCGTGAGTTATATGTTCACAAAATATGTTGCTAAAGAGAACAACCACTTAGAGAGATGCCGCAAACCCAGCTGCTGAGAATGCCCAACTCGAGGCCCCAGTTCAGACGGAGATTAGGAGACAGGGATGCCCTGCTAGGATTGCTAAGGTCCCACAGGCGCCCCCTGCTCAGCCTTAGCCATCTCCTACTATTGAGGTAAAGTTTAGGGGAGCCATCACCATGCTAACTCAGTTGGTAGCCTCCCAGGGTAATACCCAAGGTCCTCAACCTCCTAGTTCTAGCTCATAGGAGTCCTCAGCTGCCACCAGACTTAGAGACTTCTTGAGGATGTACCAGCAAGTGAATAGGGGATCGAAAGTAGAAGAGGACCCACAAAACTTCACTAATGAGTTGTATAAGGTTCTGAAGGCGATGCATGTTGATGAGATTGAGGAAGTTGAGTTTGCCTCCTACCAGCTGAAGGATGTTGCTAATGTGTGGTACAATCAATGGGAGGAGAGTAGAGGGGAGAATGCGAAGCCTCTAGCATGGGAGGAGTTTGAGACAGCTTTTCTTGACCACTTCTTTCCTCAAGAGTTGAGAAAGGTGAAGGTAGATGAGTTCGTGAATCTGAAATAGGGAGGGATGATTGTGAAGGAGTACAGTCTTAAGTTTATTAAGTTGTCCAGGTATGCTCCGGACATGCTGCAAGACATGAGGGCAAGGATGAGAAAGTTTGTGTCTGGTCTTGGCAGATATGTGCAAAAAGTGTGTAAGGCAGCTTTGCTGATTCCGGCCATGGACATCTCCAGAATTATGGTGTATGCCTAGCAGACAGAGGAGGATAAAAGGAAAGATAGAGAAGAGCAGATGAATCAAAAGGCGAAGTCAGAGGAGCATGAGCCTAGCCCGCAGAGGTAGAATAAGGGTGAAAAACCCTACTTTCAAAAGAGATCATCCCATCCTGCACCATTTGTCGCAAGTGAGCCCGTATAGCCAAACAAGTATGATAAGAAATCTCAGATTTATCCAAATTTCACTGCTCCGGGTGCTCAGTTTCAGGCCAGTGTGACCTAAGGTCAAGTGACGAGGGGAAAGCCATCGTGTGGAAAGTGCGGCAAGCTTCATCTGGGAGAGTGTCATGTGGAAAGCAATGTTTGCTATTCATGTGGACAGGATAGGCACTTTAATTTTGAGTTCCCAAAGAGGGCGAGGTGAAGGGAGCAGCAGAGCTCAGTCTTCCGCAGCACCCCCAGCGGGCAACCAGCAGAGGGGTACTACTACTATTACAGGCGGTGGGATGAACTGCCTTTATGTTATAGGTAATCAACAAGATCAGGAGGCTGCACCAGATGTATTCAAGAGTATGCTTCGAGTCCTTACCTTTGATTGTTATGCATTACTTGATCCAAGTACCATTTTGTCTTTTGTGACCCCTTATGTGGCTAGTAAGTTTGGGATTCTTCCAGAGTGTTTCCTTAAATCTTTTGCTATTTCTATTCCTACTGGTGAGTCTATCTTAGCTGAGAGAGTTTATAGGGATTATGTAATGTCTATTTATCATAGAGACATCTTAGCTGACTTGGTAGAGTTGGAGATTGTTGACTTCGATGTAATAATAGGCATCGATTGGCTTCATGCCTGTTATGCTTCTATTGACTATAGAATCCAGATTGTTAAGTTCCAATTTCCTAATGAGCCTGCCTTAGAGTGGAAAGGGATTTTTGTTGCACCTAATGGCAAGTTTATCTCTTATCTTAGTGCCAGAAAGTTGATCTCCAAGGGTTGTATTTATCACCTCGTGCAAGTTAAGTCTGAAGATGTTGAATCCTCTACTCTTAAGTCAATTCCAATTGTGAACAAGTTTCCTGATTACCTACCTAGAGTCCCTTCTGATAGGGAGATTGACTTTGGGATTGATGTCCTTCCCGAGACCAAATCCATTTCAGTTCCACCTTATAAAATATCTCCCACAAAGTTGAAAGAATTGAAAGAATAATTGAAAGACTTGTTAGAGAAAAGTTTCATAAGGCATAGTGTCTCACTGTGGGGTGCTCCTGTCCTATTCCTGCGTAAGAAAAATGGGTCTCTTAGAATGTGTATAGACTACCAACAACTAAACAAGATCACTATAAAGAACAAATATCCTCTTCCAAGGATAGATGATATATTCGACCAACTTTATGGTGCTACATTTTTCTCCAAGATAGACCTTAGATTAGGTTATCATCAGTTGAAGTTGAGTGGAAGTGATATCCCAAAGACAACCTTTAGGACACGATATGGCCACTTTGGATTCTTGATCATGTCCTTCGGGTTGACAAATGCATCTGTAGCTTTCATGGACTTGATGAACAGGGTATTTAGACTATATCATGATATGTTCATGATCGTGTTTATTAATGATATTTTGGTATATCCTAAGGATAAAGAGAAGCATGTTAATCACCTTAGAGTGGTTTTGCAAACGCTCAAAGACCATGAGTGTATGCAAAATTCTCAAAGTGTGAGTTTTGGCTCAAGTTAGTGGCTTTCTTGGGCCATGTTATTTTGGGAGATCGTATTCGAGTAGATACTCAGAAGATTGAAGTGGTTAAGAACTGGCCTAGCCCGACTTCTCTGACAGAAATAAGAACTTTTTGGGATTGGCCGGTTACTGCCACAGATTTGTTGAGGGCTTCTCTTCCTTGTCAGCCCTATTGACTAGGCTGACTAAGAAGAAAGCCAAGTTTTAGTGGTCTGAGGAATGTGAAAAGAGTTTCCAAGAGCTGAAGAGTATATTGACTATAGCCCCTGTGTTGACTTTGCCTGACACGACGAGAGACTTCGTGATATACTGTGATGCATCAAAAGTTGGAATGGGTTATCTACTTATGCAGAGAGGGAAGGTGATAGCTTATGCTTACAGACAACTTGAGATCCATGGGAAGAACTATCGACTCATGATCTCGAGTTGGCAGTAGTGGTATTCACAATTAAGATTTGGCGTCACTATCTGTATGGAGTGCATGTAGACATATTCACTGACCACAAGAGTTTGCAGTATATGTTCAGCCAGAAAGAGCCCAACCTGCATCAGAAGAGATAGCTGGAGTTGCTCAAGGATTATGATATGAGCATTCTATACCACCCAGGAAAGGCTTACATTGTTGTTGATGCTCTTAGCAAGATGTCTATAGGTAGTACTACCCATATAAAGAAAGGAAAGAGGCAACTAGCTAAGGAAGTTCATAGATTGGCTCGATTGGGAGTGCAACTCGAGGAAAATAATAAGGACGAGGCTAATGTTCAAAATGGATCTGCTTCATCCTTAGTGTCAAAAGTGAAGGAGAAGCAAGACTAAACCCTGTCTTGTTCCAATTGAAAGAAGTGGTTCACAAGCAGAAGGTGATGGTTTTCTCCAAAGGGGGAGATGGGGTGTTGAGATACCAGGGCAGACTGTGTGTGCCCGATGTTGATGGTGTTTGAGGAAAGATCATGGTTGAAGCTCATAGCTCCAGATATTCCATCCATCCTGGTTCTACCAAGATGTACCACGACTTGAAGGAAGTTTATTAGTGGAATGGAATAAAGAGGGAAATTGCTGAATTTATCTGTAAATGCCCCAATTGTCAATAGGTTAAGGTTTAACATCAGAGACCATGTGGACTGGTCCAGAATTTTGAAATTCCTGAGTGGAAGTGGGACACGATCAACATGGATTTCATCACTGGTTTACCAAGATCCCAAAAATAGTATGATTTAATATGGGTGATTATTGATAGGATAACGAAGTCAACCCACTTTTTTGAAGTCAAGATAACTTATACGGCTGAGAAGTATGCCCGGCTATACATTTGAGAGATTGTAAGGTTGTGTGGGGATTCCTTGTCTATCATCTAGGACAAAGAAACTCAATTCACCTCTCAATTTTGGATATCCTTTCAGAAGGGATTGGGTATGAAAGTACATTTGAGCACCCCTTTTCATCCTCAGACTGATGGACAGGCAGGGCGTACTATCCAAACTTTGGAGGATATGTTGAGAGTTTGCGTCCTTGACTTTAAGGGTAATTGGGATGACCACCTTCCATTGATTGAGTTCGCCTACAATAATAGCTACCATTCCAGCATCCAGATGGTCCCTTATGAAGCACTATACGGGAGGAGATGTAGATCTCCCTTGGCTAGTTTGAGGTTGGTGAAGCTGAATTGATCGAGTCTGATCTTGTCCACCAGTCCATGGATAACGTGAAAGTCATCAAAGAGAGGTTGAGGATAGCACAGAGCCGTCAAAAGTTTTACACGGATATGAGGAGAAGAGACTTGGAGTTTGAAATGGATGATTGGGTGTACTTGAAGGTGTCGCCCATGAAGGGTGTCATGAGGTTCGGTAAGAAAGGAAAGTTTAGTCCATGTTATATCGGACCATGTCAGTTTGTGAGGAGAATTGGGAAGGTTGCTTACGAGCTAGACTTGCCTTCCGAGCTTGATAGAGTTCACCCGGTGTTTTCATGTGTCAATGTTAAAGAAGTGTTTGGGATATCCTCCCTCAGCAATTCCTGTTAAGAGTAAGGGAGTGAAGGATAGTTTATCTTATGAAGAAATTTTAGTTCGAATCCTTGATTGACAAGTTCATAAGCTGAAAAACAAAGAGATAGTCTTCATCAAAGTTCTATGGAGGAATCAATTTGTTGAGTAAACTATGTGGGAGGGAAGCTGAGGAAGCGATGAAACTCAAATACCCGCACCTATTCATGCCAAATGACGATGATGTAGAAGGTAAAGTCCCTACCCTTAACACTATTAAAGTTCTATTCTTGAATTTGATGTATTAAGCCTAGTTTTCGAGTCTAAGACTGAGATAGATAAGTGATGGATAGTTGAGAGTTCGAGAGTTCTTGAGTGAGGAGTGAGAGGAGTTTTGAGGTCACTTGTGCTTTTATTCTACTTTTACTCATCATTCGAGGATGAATGATCCCAAGGGGGAGATGATGTAATGCCCCATAAAATTTTTAAAATGCCTCTAAAATATAATCGTGTGAGCAACGTGTCTTTCAAAGCTCTGATGGAAAATCCAAAACTAGATATGCGATCAATGCGAAAAATCAAGTGAAAAAATAGTCTCGACCTGATTTAAAAATAATTGGGTCAAAAAATAACTTTTACTAATTAGAAAATGGTAGCTATCCACGCCCCTGGTATGACGCGGAGGGGTGCGAAGACACACTTAAATATTTTTTAAAAATTCGATGGGAATTGAATCTCAAAAAAAGTCACAAAATACATTGGTCCACGCCCCTGGCGCGCGGACTAGTATGCAATTTTTGTAACTTTTTCTTTTAATTTGGGAAGGGCCTTTTGGTCATTCCCCATCCTATACTAAGTCCTAAAATGTGTTTTAAAGGTCGTTTTATACTGATTAAGGGTTCCTAAAACCCTATTTTTTCTTAAGTTCTATGTAAGAGTTCCTGAGAGAGAAAGCAAGAAAGCTTGGGGGATTGAGAATTCGAGTCCAATTTCCTTGAAGGAAAGGTAGAAGTTCATCATCCCAGGTATATAAAGGTTATCCAAAGCATGAAATTATTCTTCCATGTGCCCCAATACATGTAGTAGATTGATAATTGATAGTTGATGGGTCTTGAGTAGTGATTCACAAAGAATTTCTTGAACATCATTTTTATTTTCTTGAACATCATCATTAATTGTTATATATTATCTCAAATTGATAATTATCAGACTTTTATTCACTGATTATATGTATGATTAGGTGATTGTATACCTAAATTGCATGTTTTTCCTTGTTTAATACTTCAAGAATGAACCTAGGGGTAATGTCTAGAGCCTTGACTGTCATTATGTATAGATCGTTGGAGTGTGAGTCCCGAGATGAGGGTGTTGATGATTGAAACTAATTGAATTGGTGTTCTTAGAGACTAATGAGACCGAACCTTAGTTTTGAAGGAATAATCTTACTCTTTGAGGTGATAGATGATGAGATGAACTGAGTGTTCTTGCACGTAGGGGCTAAGTGACGGAAATCTTTGATGTACTGATAGACTTATGAGCATGTTGAGTCCTGGGAGGAATATTAACACTGAAATGGGTAAGAGTGAGTCCCACTAGCACTCATTAACTACGTGGCCAGCGTAAGGGAGGATTGGACCATGAAAGCGAATATTTTCTTTACCTAGCGGAGGGCTTGACAGACTTCTTTTAGGGATCTCCGACAGACTCGTCCTATACCCCGGCAAGGTACCGGACAAATGTGGCGATGATATCTCTTAATTGTATCATCAGCGACTCATAGGTGGTGGTTGTCAGTTATAAAAACTCCCAGATAGGTTCATGATGATAGTACTTCGAAGTTGGTGTGACTGTTTAATGTCTTGATGGATAATGAGGTGATAGAATCCTATTTTCTACTCTGAGTTGAGGATGAGCAATTGATGAGCTGATTATATCGTATACTATTTACTTTAGCCCATTTTACATACAGTACATTCCACATACTAATGCCCCTTTGGCGCTGCATCTTTTTTATGATGCAAATTCTATAGACAGAGGATTGCAGTAGCCTAACCGTTGAGGTTTCACGGATTTCTAGACAGAGACTTGGTGAATCCTCCCTTACTTTCGAATGTATTTGATTGTGATAGTCATGGCATGTCATGGTACCTCTTAGACAGTAGTTATAAAGGTTTCATAGATATAGATTGTTGATGGCTGATGTCGGGGTTCTTTCCCCTCTTTCTTTCTTTGTGTGGAGATTGCTTTTCGAGATTTGTAGCTTATGTTTGATAGTGATAGTGATAGTCATGTAGCCCTCTAATAGATAGTTAATTTCCTTGTTATCTTCCGCTGAATGAACTGATTGAACAAAAGTGATGAGACTAAGTGGTACGCTTGAGGGCTAACAATAGTATCCGAGTGTCAGTCACGCTTAGGGTACCCTCCCTGGGCATGACACCATATTAGTTATATTCATTGAAATTTTATTTACGTACTAATTCAGTATAGATTTTATATACAAAATATTATTAATATGAATATGGTATGCAGTTTACATTTTGTTTATATCCTCATTAGTTATACACTGAAATTCTGGTTCTATACCGATTGCATACACGACATAAATTTGTTTAAATTTTGCTAAATGTGCTATCAAAATTCTGTCATATAATAACTATATACACAAATTTGTGGTTATTCTTTTGAATGAATTTGGTATCAGTTTTAATTGTTTGGTATTCTGATTAAAATACCAAATAAAGTAGTATCTAAATACTAAAGTATGAAACAAAAAATCTTTCAGATTAATTGAAAAAGGGAAATGGAATCAAACTGATTCAGAGTAAATTAAGGAATGCAAATATCATGTCAAACTCCTCAATTTTTGGTAACTATAAATTATCATTAATTGTTTAATTATTTTATTTTCTTTTTTCATTTTTTTATTTTCTAAATATTAAAAGTGCTATATCTCGTTAATATTTTCATGTTCAAACTTGAAAGCTAAACAATGATGTTAGGATTAGTAATTTGGTATAAGTTTTGATTATTTAGTATTTTGATTAAAATACCAAATAAAGTAGTATTTAGATACCAAAAATATAAAACAAAAAATCTTTCAGATTAATTGAAAAGGAAAATAAAATCAAACTGATTCGGAGTAAATTATGGAATGAATATATTTTGGCAGACTCATAAATTTATGGTAACTACAAATTATCATTAATTCTTTATCATGGAAGGCATCGAAGCTACTATTGCATCAAATACTGTCACGTCCCGCGAGGGTACCCTTGGCGTGGTCGACACTCAGAGACTATTGCTAGACCCTGAACGAACCAATTGGCCTCATCGTCACCTCATACTCAACAATGGAAGAAATTACTCAAGGAAAAGACTACAATATAATTAAATACCAAATCTTTATATAAAAAGTAAATTTTCAATAAACAAAAGTCAGAAAAGAAACAATACTCAACATCCTCTACTCAATGTCTATGAAGCCTCTACCTCTAACATCTAAAGAGTACCAGGACAGGCCATGGCTACCCAACTCAAGGAAAACAAAGTACTAACTCAAGCTAGATGATAATAATATGGAAATCCTCTGAAGATAAGGAGGTCTCACCGATCAGCTGAATGCAAATAAATCCTCAACGGAACGCCCATTGATGACTTCTAATACCTGCCTCTGCACCATTAAATGATGCAGTCCAGAGGAGATATCAGTATATGGAATGTATTGGTATGTAAAATAATACTCAATCAGAATGTCAAATGTCTATCTAAAGCAACAATAAAGAGTAGACAAGTGACCCATCAACCAATCCAACTTCATCAATCAACGCAAACTCAACTCAAGAGAACTCACTCAACTCGATGGAACTCAACTCAATTCAACTCAACTCAACTCGACTCAGAGTACTCATGGTGGAAACTTTGGTAGTTTCACTTATCCGACAATAACCAATTATGAGCCAGTGACTGTACAACAATCATGCTGATGTTACCACAGTCATTTCGTACTTTCCAAGTAAGGAACGAGTATGATCCATAAGGAATCAAAACTCTACCTTCCTCTATTATTTCAGGGATATAAACTCGAGAGGGGACCATGAGATGTAATGGTTCAATCCTCTCCTACGTTGAGCTGGCGTAGGTAATGAGTGCAAGTGAGACTCTCTCTTACTCATTTTGGTGCTCGATAATCCTTCCAAGACTCAATGCTCATAAGACTCTTCCTCGTCATCTCAATTAGCGTCATAGAGGCAGTCATCATCCCAATTAGTCTCATGGAGACTCTCATTATCTCATTAACTCAAACTCAAGGGTCCTCTATTATTTTAGGTACTTTAACTCATCTTAATTGACTCAATTCTTATTTAAGAACTCAAGGACTCAGATCATCAATTAGAAGAAATCATTTAGACAGAACTCAAGAACTCAATTATGAAGACTCATAGGATCATCAAGCTCAAGTAACTCAACCTCATACACACATCAAGATTACCATCAACATACTCAAGTCAAAACTCTAGACTCCATCCCTAAGTTCATTTATGCATGCTTTCACAATTGAATATATAGGGTTGTACGATATCTCATGAAAAATATATAATTCAAAAAATCAAGTTTATGATGATCATCAACATATGAAAATACATGTAATAGATACAATTTTCAAAAAATATTCAAGAAAGTGATTCAAGAAAATATGTATGGGGACTCATGGACTCTCAACTCCTCTATTACCATTACTGGGGCACATAGGAGAACAATCTCATGCTTTAGTTTAGCCTTATATATATCTGAAAAGTTGATATTACAATCAAAATTTGATGAATACTAGCTTTCTTAGAGAAAATCCTCAATCTTGGTAGTTCTTTTAAAGTGAAAGAACTTAGAAAGACATTATTGAAGGAATTCTCTTTGATTCTTGAATTCTTGACTTAGAATCTTTAGTGTTCTTGATGAAGAACCCTAATTCTTGAAAAAGAAGAATCAAGAAATTCTTTCTTGGGATTCTTGAATTCGTTGTCTTGAAACCCTATGTTATGATTTAAGAACCTATTAGAGATTCATGAATAGATAAAGAAATTTAGGTTGGGTAGCTTGAAATTTATGAATAATGACATACCTTAATTATGAATCTTGAAAGCCAATTCTAACTAGGTGACTTTCTTAATGATTCTTGAGTGTTTATATTTAGGAGTGAAGGAGAGGGTATTGATTGTGAAAACTGACGTTTTCTGCATTTTGGGACCTTAAATAAACCCCCAAAGTTTTTAGGATAAAAGTACCCTCAAAATAAAATAAAAGGACGTCACTTTCCTTATCCAGTAAGGGTTCGCATTAGGTCCGCGACACAGAGCTGTCATGGACCTTCAGATAGCTCTGAAAAACTCCTTCACTAAAATGGTCATAACTTTTTACTCCAAACTCCAATTAAGGCAAAATTGGATGCGTTGAAAATTTAATTCAAAGATCTTCGATTTGATATATTATGGATCACCTAAGTCATTATACTTTAGGAGATATGGTCATTTAAAGTTGATCCTTCTATCCACTCATACGAGAACTTAGTCGGTATAAATTCTTTGAACTTGGCTTGATGTAGAAGGTCCCTTATGACTCTAAATCACATCTAATATACTATAAATACTTAGGAGTTTATACTAACATATATATATAACCTAAAAGTCATTGGTCCATCTAACTTTTATAAAATCTTACATTAGAACTGCGACCTTATATCATCTCAAATTCTGTTCTCACACTAAGAAATTGACTTTAATATCTATGCTTAATTAAGAATTATCAATTAAAATCCTATATCATATTAAGGATGACTCAATCTTTGCTAAAACAAATTGGAGTGTTACAAGCACTCCAGGATCTACTAGTCATTGATCAGTTACATCCTTTGTATCTGTATCCTTTAGATGCTCCTAGATCAATGTCAATTGGAATTGAGCTTTTAGGAATGGAGAATTCACAATTTAGAGTCGTGTGATAAATTTAACTCTATCAAGACGAAATAAATTGGGGTTTAGTTGATAGAATCGTCGCTTGAAATCAATTTACAAGAGAATTAGCAATAGGATCATTGTAATGTGATAGTAGTTGCCATTGTTAATCAAAAATGTGAACAAAACTCTGCTTGTTGAAATTCTTTATGGCTCAATGATGTGCTTTCAAAATACAATACATTTGATGCCTAAAACAAGGGATTTTGTGACTTCTTAATGCGACCTTTTATGCTTTTTATATTTTTTTTGTTCTTGCAGAAAAGTTAGGTTGACATGATTTTGAAGAAAAGTTATATATTTTGCTGAATCATAGGACATACGAGCTTTCCCACGAGTTGTAGCCCAAGCTACGAGTCGTAGGGTATGTCGTAGCAAGAAAGAGAGACCAAAAATCAAAAACTGTTATGGAGATCAATCCTACAAGGCCACCCTATGAGTCATAGGTCTCACTACAACTCATATAGGTGTACTCATAGTAGGAATCGGCCAAAATATTGGTCCAAAAACTGAAGGCCTAGACTACAAGAGAAACATAAGAGTCGTAGTCCAAACAACGACTCATACCAGTGGGTCATACCAGTTGAGTCCAAGATGCCAAGAACCTGATACGAGACCCTGACTATGACTCGTAGACCATTCTACGAGTCGTACTTGTGAGGTGTACCAACCGCCAATTATCTTTTCTGTGTAATTTTTATGATTTTTGTAAATAGTATAAATAGTTTAAGTTAGAGTTTTATTATGGGGGCTTCGAAATAGAGATGAATATCTCATCTTTGAATATTCTTTCAAGGAAACTCTTAGGTTTTTAGCTTAGTTTATCTTTTTCTCTTAGAAAACCCAATTTGGGGGATTGTAAACCTTGCTTTGTGCTTATTATCAATCTATCAAGCTTGTGGTTTGCAACTTGTGGTGTCTTCAATCTTCATTGCCTTGGGTAAAATTCTCAATCATGTCATTTATTTGTATTTTGTTTGTTTTGCCTTAGCCATGAGTAGCTAAGCACCCACAACTTTGGGTTGTGTGAACCATGGGTATTTGACTTGAGATAACCTAGATTTATTGTATTTCTATGATTGGGGTTTTGCATGTATTATTTATTTCCCTTCATTATAATTGTTATTTGGTGGTGGCCAACACCAAACCCCGCCTACTATCATGATCCTGACCAAGGTAGTGACAAATAGGAAAAGGGAAGTAGATGACAAAATTAGATTGATATATTCTCGTCTAATCAACCAAACCTGACCAAGGGGAGGTTGACTGGGATAATAGGTAGCGGTTAGTTGGGACGCCATGGTAGCCGACCAAGCACTATGATGAAATTCGACCTTCACTTTCACAAGAGGACTGGAAGAACCTAAGTTATCATCCTGTATGTGAATCTCCAATTGATATTATGTTACTTAGGGTAATTTAGTTAAAGAACCATGAACAACATCATTCCCAAGTTGTCCTTAAAATTGAGTGTTTTTCCACATTTTAGCATAACATTTATTTTATTTTGTTTTTGAATCACAACCCCCCCTCCCTCATTTAGAGATTTTAGTTATTGATACTCGAAATGATTGATAGTGAATGCTTGTAGTCAAACCCTGTACTCCTTGTGGATTCGACCCTAACCTTTGGTTAGGTTAATTACTGACAACAACTGCTTTCTTATTGGAGCGTGAATATTATCAGAAATTATGTCGCCGATGCTGGGGAATACGACTAGGTTTTGACTTGATTTCACTATTAGTTAGTTCAAGTGTTAATTTCTAAGCTCTCTTGTATTTTACTTTTATCTTTTTTTTTATTGTTTGAGTTTAACTGTAGGGTGTACTAGGTTGTATGCCCAACACAAGGTATCAAGTGAGTTGCTCCAAATGCTCCAAAACCACGGATTATTCACAAGGTTAACTTTAGAGGATCCCCACCGTCATATCCAAAATATGGTGTCTATTTGCAAAATTGTCATGGGGACACAAAATCATTCTCTTGATGCCATTAGTTTAAGAGTGTTTCCACTGTCATTGACTAGCAATGCAGCTGCATAGTTGTCTGAGCTTTCTCCGGGTACCATAACAAGTTGGGCTGAGCTTCAGAGAGTATTCCTTGAAAGATATTTCCCAAGATCTAAGAAGTTGAAGCTCAAGGACTAAATAAACAACTTTGAGAAATTGTAGGGTGACTCTATTAGCACAACATGGGAGAGATTCACCAAATGCTTGAGGATGGTCCTCGATCACAAGATTGCTGATGATGCCTTGGATGAGATTTTCTATCCGGCACCTGATAAGAATAGTCAAGCTTGCGCCAACACAATCATGGGAGGCATGTTCCTTGACCAACCTTTTTCATTGATAGTAGCAAGAATAAAGCAAGTGCTTAAAACCAATAGAGCATGGGATCAACGAGAGTGTGGTACAACAAAGACTTCTTGTGCAGTTACCACCAATAGTGAGCAAGCAAAGTTATTGAAGAGATCATGGAGCAACTTGCTCAACTCCGTACGGAATGGACTTGGTTTTAAAGCAAAACAAAGCATGTGTTCAAGTGGTAACTCATCAATCTCTAGAGACTCCAGCATACGAAGATCCATTTTTTGATGAGGATGCATGTTTTGTAAGCAACCAAGCAGCGAGTTTTCGGAACAACCCCTAAGGGTACAATTCAGACTATTGGAGGCAAGGGTCCGCAAATCAAGGTTGGAACTTCAACCGTGATAGGGCATATAGAGAGAAGCGGGGTGGATACTATGAAAGAAAAAAAGTGCCAAATGCCGAACAGGGTAGAAGAGATGGCTACAGGAATGATCCTTATGTACCACCTCATAACCGTGATGCTATGCCAATCACTTCTAGGCTTGAAGAGATGTTTGAAAAGTTATTGAAGAGAGTCGATCACCAAGATGAGACTCTAAAAGGTATGAAAGTGGATCTCTCAAGTATTAACTAAAAAATAGAGTCTCACTCGGTGACAATTATGTAACTAGAGAAACAATTGGGCAAGTTTCTTCACAATTGGGCAAGTTTCTTCACAATTGAACCAACGCCAAAAGAACACAAGCAAAACAGTTCAAAATCCTAAAACTGAAGGGAATTGCATGGCAGTAATGACTCGGAGGGGCAAAATCACTATTGATCCCTCTATGCCAATGGTTGAGGATGAAGCCGATGAAAGGGTTATTGATAGCAAGGTGATGATTGAGGAAGAAAGTCCAAGGAGAAAGGGAGTCAAAAACCAAGAGGTTGTCAAGACAATCTCGAAACCACCTTCTCTATTTCCCCAAAAGCTTAAGAAAAAAGGAAGAAGATAGCAAGTTTAAGTACTTTCTATCATTGCTAAAACAATTGTCCATCAACATTCTCCTTTTGGAAGCCTTGGAGAAAATGCCCGAGTATGCCAAGTATATGAAGGATTTGGTAATAAAGAAGCACGCTCTGAGTGAAAAACTCTAACAATGCAGTGTAATCATGACCAAATGCCTTATTCATAAATGAAAAGACCTTAGTGCATTCACCATCCCTTGCACTATCGGTGATGTTGAATTCACAAGAGTATTGTGCGACTTAGGAGCAAGCATCAACTTAATGTCTCTTGCTATATTCAAAAAGCTTGGTCTTGGCACCCCTACCTCGACAAGAATATGGTTACTTATGGCGGATTAAACCATTAAAAAGCTAGCAGGAATACTTCTTGATGTGTTTATTAAAGTTGATAAATTCATCTTTCCCATGGACTTTGTGATTCTTGATTGCGAGGTTGATTTCAAGGTGCCCATCTTCTTGGGAAGACCATTTCTAGCCACTGGGAGAGCCCTAGTGGATATAGATTTGGGTCAACTTTGGTTTAGGGTAAATGAAGCAAAAGTAGTATTTGACATCCACAAGTCAATAAAAACACCCGGATGGATTGAAGAGTGAGGTGAGAACCCTTGATGATTGTTGAAGAAGGATGATGACAAAGTCGAGCCACGATGTTAAGCAAGGCGCTTCTTGAGAGGCAACCTAAGAATTTTTTGATAATTGTTAGTTTGTTTTAAGAGTGTTTAGTGATTGGAATTTTAGTAAAGTATTTGTTTGTTTTAAGTTAAAAGACATTGGTGCATTATTTGTAATGTTTCGAAGATTATTATGTTTTGAGACTTGGTTTGTAGGTGGAATTTAAAGAACCAAAGATATGAGAAAATAACACTTGGAGCAGACTCTACAAGCAGTCATAGTCACCACTATGATTCGTAGTCATGCCATGTAGTGGGAAATAGTGAGTATCAGAAGTTGGCACACATACTACGAGCCAACCTTATGATTCGTAGGGTCCCCTACGAGTGGTAAGTAGGGTTCGTAGTGCCCAGGTATAGATTCTAAATTTTCACAAGTGTTGGGTATGCTATGAGATCGGGACCTATGAGTCATAGGACACCCTACAACTCATAGTCGGGGTCTCATAGCCCCGATCTGCAATTTTTTAAAGGGTGACCCGATTTGCTATAAAAGGGGGTCAAAATAAAATTTAACCCCCATTTTTATTATTTCACCCTAATTCCATCGGAGATCCCCAAAACCTTTCCCTCATTCACTATTCTGTTCAAAATTTTGGCTACCCACATCATTTTCTAACAAGAATTCTGGTGAGGATACTATTCCCCAGGGTATTGGCGTGGTTTTCGATCTACTTTGCTTGGATTAAATTCTTCTATTAATTGGTAAGCTTTGTGATTAAATTTAATGCACTATTGTGGTGAGCTTATTCTTGGTATAATCATATGCTTATTTTAACCATGAGTATTCATGCCCATGTAGTGATGACTAGACCTAAACATGAAGCCTAGGGGTTGTATGCTTCAAAAAATTATGCAATGAATCAATCCTTGTTCAAAGTTCTTGAGTGGATTATTGTAACTATGAAAATTATTGGTCCATATAATGTAGTGCTTAACAATTGCCCAACCATTATGGAAATTGTATTTGGAATTGGAAGTTAGGAAGTGTGGGTGTGTTTTATATACTATAGCTTGTTGGACTTGAATGAATGTGGTTGAATTTCTCTTGCATCTCAATGAAATGTTTGGTTGATAAAAGTGCGAGTTTGGATAGGAAATTTCCCTTGGTTTTGCCTGATGTGATGTGAAATTGATTTTGATTTTTAGGGATACTGATTATCTTAACTTTCTGATATCGTTGTAGGGCCATTTATGTGTCATATATGTTGTAGTGATCTTGTAATTGCAAACTCTTAAGTTTTTGTTTGTTTTGCTTGTGCTTATTGTGGGAAAGTGATTGGCACTACTGGTGCCTTCTGTTCTCAGCTACGAGGCACTCTTACGACTTATAGGTTTTTCTACAAGTCGTAGTGGTCCCTCGGAGCAAGCATCAGTCACCTGTGGTTCCTTCATGTTTCTCATACGAGACCAAATATGACTCATAGTACTTACTACGACTCGTAGTGAGGGTCTCGTAATCCTAACTAAGTGCTTAAAAATATCTCTGGAAATAGGTACGAGGCCAGACTACGACTCGAAGGCTTCACTATGAGTCGTAACTGCCTCTTGTATCTGAGTTCAGACTTCATTTTCATAAGAAATTTTGTTAATATGAGGCCAGTGTATGACTCGTAGGGCATCCTACAAGTCATAACTGTACTCACACCTGCAAACCTGCAATTACATCAGAGATTTTTTTTTTTTGCTTTGTTTTGTTTCTATGTTTAGTGGTTCTGTTTCTTGTTCTTTGTATTGTGATCATTGATTGGTCGAACATCTCAAAGCTCATATTTTGTTATTTGGTTGTTTTGCAGATACAATACCTCCAAAGGATAAACGAATAATCCAAGCTTTTCAATGGAGGTTGATTAATGAATCTTCTGAGGCCGAGAGATCTGAGTGGTCTCTAGAAGTTCATAGGGTTAGAATAGACCCCAAAGCTAATATACCTCAGACCCGATCACGTACAGGGCAGACTTCCATGAAAGTCAGCAGTTCCTCCTAGTCTGAACAGGAGGAAAAGTAGGGTAATCGAGATGGGTCTAATAGCAGCCTACACAGATGATCCCCACACACTCAGGGTCAAAGTTGAAGTCTGAAAGCACCTTCCAAACTTAGCAGGAAGACATCCAGTCTCAACCCCCAAAGGACCGCAGATGGTGTGTCCCAGGGATGAAGGAGATATATGACTAGGGTTTAGAGCTCAAGGGACAGGGCAAACTGGTGGGGCAATTTCATGAAGAGTCCGAACTGAACAACTTAAGGTTGGATAAGGTGCAAGGATTGGATAAAGAGTTAGATAGACATGGGCTATGATGGACCACATAGCATCTAGGCGAACACTCTGTCGAGGGTCATTGAAGAATAAAAAGTCAATTGAGCAACTGAGGTTATGGGTGGTGTTAGTCCGAGGTAGAAGAGTTCCTTTTTCTGAGGAGACTATTCGACGGATCTAGTTTGGGCCTACTTACAGAGTGTCTCAGTCTACTGTAGAATATGATAGGCATATTAACAAGATGATGAGCGGTAACTGGGAAGGACATTGGGGCTAGGACAAAGCTTCTACGATGGATTGCTAGCAGATTTGTAAAGAGAAATTCGAGCTGACGTGTGTTACAAACCACGCAAATTCTATAGTGAAGGCTTACCTCTTTTTTCGGGCCAAGTTTTGGTGGTCCATTATTCATTGACATATCCAACTTTCACGGATAATGTAATCACTTTGGAGCAGATTGTGTTATTAGCCAGAATCTTAGCTGGTTATGAGATAAACTGGCCTGGATCATATCGGAGCAGATCCACGAGTCAGCCATCTTGACAAATACCTCACTGCCATTTCCTGTTCTGATTTATCATTTGTGTAGTACAACGAGTGTTCCTATCGATCCTCATCGGGACTAGCACATAGAGGCTACACGCATCATGGACCCTAGCCTGATTAAGGGTGATGAGGATCCGTTGGCCTTACCACAAGCAGCTCCTCCAGCCATTCCCGGTAAAGCCTCAAACTCAAGGTGCACCTCCAGCTGCTATCGACACTACTCCAGCCGCTATAAAGCCTACGCCAGCTATAGAGATTGAGTCCATGCCATCCTCCAATACTCTAGACCAGCAACAGCTACATTACAGGTTGATTCTATTCTCTCTGTTGTTGCTTTTCAGGCACTATTATGCAAGGTGACTACGGCGGAGTCCAAGCTACAGGCTTTAACAGCACAGGTCAGACCTTGGGTCAGTCAGACCGTGAGGGACTCGGAGGTGAGGATGAAGGCATTCACCCTTGCATTGGTAGATCAGAGAGTCAAAATGATGGATGCCTGAGTTGATGCATTTGAGACGAGAGTCCAATGAAGACTTGAGGGCGCTAGGCCTACTGACACGAGTGCGGTGACTGAGGATTTAGCCAAGTTCTAGGCCGACGTATTACATATGTTAGCAACCCTTGTTGCAGTCCCAGAGGTAGCACCGATGGATGACGAGGTGTTTGACTAGCTAGTTGAGCGCCCACATGCTTATGGGAAAAGGCCCCTCGAGATAGATGAACTGGAGATGAGCTAGAAGAGGCCTCGACCTAATGACCCGATAACCTCGGTGAAGGAGCTGATACCAGATGAGGTATTATAGGAGTCGATCTTATTGGCGGACATACAGAGAGATAGAGAGCAGCATCATTCACAAGGAGAGGGTAGTTCATATACAACTGCGACCCAGATTGCCGAGGAGGAGATAGTGCCCCAAGACCCTGTTGACCAGCCAAAGACCGGTGCTTGATGTACCATGATGTTTGACTTCTTTTGACCCTAATTCTTATTTTGTGATTATGTTTGTTCTATTGTTACACTTTTTTTATTATGTTAGTTTTTGGATGTATTTAAACATTTTTATGTTGGACGTTATTTTTACTTATATTGTGGATATTAGTTTTTGTTTTTTAATGTGTGTGTGTGTGTATATATGTTATCATATTTTATTTTCGTTCTTGTCTTTACTTTGAGGACGAAGTATCCTATTTTGGTGGAGTGTGGGAAGTTAAAAATTAAAGTGAAGTCTGAGTAACCTCGAGTCCATAACTTCCCCTATTTTTTATCCCAAGGTTTTCTTGCCATGATTCTTTTTCCTTGTGAATGTTTACTTTTCTATTGAATCGGTATATTTAGGTAGTGTAGATAATGTGTAAATTTATAGTAGTGTTATATGTTGGCATATGCATAGTCTTTAAATGCTTTTTGAATGATTTGAAAAATTAGATACTCCTCAAAATTTTTGAGATTGTGATTAGTGATGCACTCATACATTTTGATGATTTGGTGATGTTTGTTCTGATAATGCAAAGGTAAGTTGAGGCTTGAAGCATGACCTGTGAGTCTACACTTGATTGTGGGTGCAATGCCATGTGCGTTATGAGCTTATTTTGTTACTTTCATGCATCTTGTGTGTACTCAGAATTTGCCTTAGTACTCTAAGTTTGATTTGGTAATGTGGTTGATGTGGAAAGGATCTTAGGCCTTTGTTCTTTGAGTGAACCCACTTTTAGCCTAAATGACCCACCAAATGAGTGAGTGAATCCCTTGTTCCAAATTTTTGAGCTTTTCATATACTCATTCTTTCTTGACACCTTGCTAACTTAACCTTATTTGATGAAATACCTTGATGTTGACCCTGGTCTATCCGTGAATAAGTGAACCTTAATTGAGGCTAAAAGTCTAAGTTAAGGGTGGCTACAAATTATGGCCCTGGTTTGAGGAATGGATATTATGTACTTCACCTCAGCCTAAAAGCCTAAGTTGAGGGTGGCTCTTCTTGTGGAAAAGCAATAACAATGAGGTGGTTAGTTGGGAAATAAAGAAATAAATGAAAAATCATGAGCCGAGTGAAGAAAAAGAAAAGAAAAGTGCCTTGAATTGAGAAAAAGTAGCAAGAATTGAGTTCGAAATAAGGAACAACTGAAAATAGAAAGAAAGCACTTGAGAAAAAGTTTGAAATAGGAGAATAAGGGTGAATTTATTGAAAAGGGTTGGGTTATTGAAAGCAAAAAGTGTTGGTAAACATGATTCAAGGATAGTTTTTAGTCACTATTTCCCTAAAATGTCATACCAAAGCCCGCTGAACCTATATTACAAGCCCATAAGTCCTAAAGTGATCCAAATCCACTTTATCACTAAGCCAGAAGATGAGTATATGGGCAAACCTATGGTGTTAGTCAATGTTCATGAATATCAATTGTGAGAGTGAGAATGTTTCCTTAGTCCCTGAATTCTAAATGCTTCTTGAGTGAGTAAGAGGGACTTCTTTTCTATGAGGGCATTTTCATTACTTATTAGCATATGGCTCCACCAGTGATTGTGGATGGTTGATGCTCCTCAGCTTATCATAGTGGGTTGCCAGATTCATCATCATGTTTTGTTATGCTCAATGACTTTGCAATCTAGTTTTGAAAATGATAATTGGGTACTTGGGTTAGAGTGAAAGATGTCATTGGTAGAATTACAATGTATTTCTTATAGTTTACATAGATTGAGTTGTCGCTTGAGAATAAGCAACAATTCTAAGTCGAGGGTGTTAATGTGCTGTCAAAATACAACACATTTGATGCCTAAAACAAGGGATTTTGTGACTTTTTAATGCAATTTTTTATGATTTTTATGTGTTTTTGTGTTGTTCTTGCAGAAAAGTTAGGTTGGCATGATTTTGAAGAAAAGCTGCAAATTTTACTAAATCATAAGACATACGAGCTCACCTATGAGTCGTCGCCCAAGCTACGAGTCGTAGGACATGTCGTAGAAAGAAACAAGGACCAAAAATTAAAAATCTACTAAGTAGAGGTCAACCCTACGAGGCCACCCTATGAGTCGTAGGTCTCACTAAACTCGTATAGGTGTATTCATAGCAGGAATCAGAGGGCCAAAATGTTAGTCCAAAAACTGAAGGCCTAGACTATGAAAGGAGCATACGAGTCGTAGTCCAAACAATGACTCATAGCAGTAGGTCATACCAGTTGAGTCCAAGATACTAAGAACTTGATCTGAGACCCCGATTATCACTCATAGGCCATCCTACAAGTCATACCTCTGAGGCATACTAGCTGTCAGTTATCTTTTTTGTGTAATTTTTAGGGTTATTTTGTAAACACTATAAATAGTTTAAGTTAGGATTTTATTAGGGGGGATTTGAAATAGAGAAGAATATTCATCTTTGAACATTCTCTCAACAAAACTCTTAGGTTTTTAGCTTAGTTTATCTTTTTCTCTTAGAAAACCCAATTTTGGAGATTGTAAACTTTGCTTTGTGCTTATTATCAATCTATCAAGCTTGTGGTTTACAACTTATGGTGTCTTCAATCTTCATTGCCTTGGGTAATATTCTCAATCATGTAATTTATTTGTATTTTTGCTTATTTTACCTTAGTCATGAGTAGCTAAGCACCCACAACTTTGGGTTGTGGGAACCATGGGTATTTGACTTAAGATAACCTAGGTTTATTGCATTTCTATGATTGGGGTTTTGCATGTATTATTTATTTTCCTTCATTATGATTATTGTTTGGTGGTGGCCAACACCAAACCTCGCCTACTATCACGATCCCAACCTAGGTAGCGATGAATAGGAAACGAAAAGTAGATGATAGAATTAGATTGATGTGTTCTCGTCTAATCAACCAAATCTGACCAGTGGGGTTGACTGGGATAATAGGTAATGGTTAGTTAGCCCGCCATAGTAGCCGATCAAGTGCCATGGTGAAATTTGACCTTCACCTTCACAAGAGGGTTGGAAGAACCTAAGTTATCATCCTGCATGCGAATTTTCAATTATAGTTATGTTACCTAGGGTAATCGAGTCAAAGAACCATAGAGAATACAATTTCCAAGTTGTTCCTAAAATTGAGTTATTTTCTACATTTTAGCATAGCGCTTATTTTATTTTATTTTTGAATCACACTCCCCTCCCATTTAGAGATTTTAGTTATTGATACTCGAAATGATTGATAGTGAATTCTTGTGGTCAAACCCTGTATTTGTTGTGGCTTCGACCCTAACTTTTGATTAGGTTAATTACTGACAACGATTGCTTTCTTATTGGAGCGTGAACATCATCACTCAAGTTCAATTATGATTTGGAAGGATCTAGAGAAACGTTTTGATAAGATAAACGATTTATGATACTATTACTTACATAGATAGGTTGACCTATTAACACAGGAAATTTCTTCTATCTCTATGTATTTTTCTAAACTGAGAGACTTATAGGATGAGTACAATACTCTAGTTCCCCCTCTTTCATGTGATTGTGAAACATCAAGAGATTTTATCATCCATTTTGAAAAACAATGTTTGCTTTAATGCTTAGTGGGTCTGAATGACAATTATAGTCATGCTCGGTCAAATCTTAGTGATGAAGCCATTGCCAAGTATAAACCAAATTTATGTCATATTAATTCAAGAAGAAAATCAAAGACAACTCATAGTGAGACCAACTAACTTGATTGATAGAATTGATCCTAACAACATTAATAGATAACAATTTTCTGAATGCAATGAGAACTTTGTACTGTGATCATTCTCATATAAGGGGCATAGTAGAGCTAATTGTTACAAATTGATGGAATATGCTCAATATTATGTTAAAGGCATGTCAAAGAAATTGTTATAGGCTGATTGTTTATCCTCCGGATTACAAAGGGAAGAAAAGTGCAAATATAGTTATTGGATGCTTGGATGCAACCATTGGCAATAAATCTGTGATGGCACCTATTGGTGGACAACAATATCATACAATACCTGTAATGACACCTACTGAGGATAATATTTCTCAGGATCTATGATGACGTAGGAACAGTATGATCAGATTCTGGCAAGGCCTATCTTAAACTCGAGCAACAGAACAAGGTATTAGCCATGATGAATAATGCATCTGTTAGTGAAGGAAGTGCACATATGGCAGAAGATTATTTTTTAAATCTGGTAATAAGCCAGTTAATCATAAATAAATTATTGATACTAATGCAACTAATCAAATAATTGGACATAAGAATATGTTCAAAAGTGATACATCAATAAAAAGTGCAGAAAAAGTTCAATTGCCAATAGGAGAGTCTACTTAAGCAACACATATTGGAAGTAGTTAGACTACATCTAACATTTATTATGTGCCAGGATTTAAATTTAATCTTTTGTCAGTTTTTAAATTGACAAAAAAACTAAAATGTTATGCTTTTTTTATTCCAATTTTTTCCTTTTCCAGAATCTATGTACTGGGAAGGTCAAGGAGTTTGATAGAGAACTTGAGGTTTATATATGATCAACCTAAAACTGAAAGGTTCTCAAAGGAAGATTACCAGAAAATATGGTGTCTGGTGAACTTTGGCATAAAAGAATGGGTCATGTTACTATTCATGTTCTTAAGAGAGTTTCTGCTTTACTCTTTCACATTTCTTTTACTTTGAATAATTGTGATGCCTATCCAATAGCAAGATGAGACTCACACCTAAAGTACCAAATCAACTCTTCTAAAATGATCTCTACCTCACCCCGAGTCTATATCCAAAAATTGAGCTCAAAACGAGACTCAGAACAATAAAAAATAACCCAAAAACATATGATATTTCTTATTGAAAATAAGGTATGTGTACAACAATTTCGGCATAAGATTTATCAAAGATATGATCAAATTAACAGAATTTGAAGATACGACTATGTAGGTCTCAAAAAGTAGTACATTTAGACCCAAATTTTACTAAATTTATATAAGAAATGACTGAGATATCACAACATGAAATTTTTTGGAAAATGTGAACATAAATCGTAGCTACAACTGTATTTTTGCACCAAAAGAGCTCTATCAATCAATTTTGGTATTATCATAGTGTGTGCTTCGCAAAAACACACAGAATAGATTCAAATTTCACCAAATTTCAGCTCAAAACTGATAAGAAATCACATATCAAAGTTTTCAAAAATATATTCAATATTACAACAGAAAAACATCAAATTTTACTTTAAACGACATGCCAAAATCAAATTTTGAAGCTCTCACGACGTTCCTCTCAAAAAAATATTCAAGTTAGCTTTTGAATTGCCCAAGTCGGATAAAAAAGAAAGGAGATATCGTTGTTCAAAAGTTATTCGTACGTTTTTTGCATTTTTTGAGAATAATTCAAGATATATACATGATTTTCCTGATATTCCTTTTCTTAAATTTTTTTAAACGAATGCCATGTGTTAGTCCCTCTTTTTTGGCCACCTCGACGCTGCCTTTTAATTTTCAGCAACTGCTGAAACTTAATTTCAATACTTCGGCCTCATTCGGAGTCAAAAAAAATACAATTCATATATGAAATATGATCAAAAATGATATTTCGAACTCAATGGTGTAGTCAAAATTCCCATCAGAGGTTGATTTATTTCAATATGGGTTCCATTTTCCAATATCAAAATCTACCGAAGAGGCCAAAACACACCTGGAAGCCCCGAGAACCGAACAAAAGGTCCTTTTCGACCAAACTCAACTTTTCAAATCCAACAGTGCGGTCAACATTTCCATTTGGGATACGTTTCCCAAGGACATTGACTAAAGTCAACTATTGACTCTTTTCGCAGGCTAAATTTGCAGAACTTAATATAATTGCACCAAACATGCTCCTAACCTAATTTGGTCGTTCTGAAGCTGATGGAATCGTCAGAATTTCGCTATGAGACCATATACTAGGAGTTTAACTGAAAATTCATTTCACAATTATAATCTTTCCCTAAACACGAAAAGTTGTATAAATGTTAAACGATTCTAACCTAGTGATCGAACAATCAGTGTTAATAAGTTGCAAATAGCCCGAGGTCACCATTTAGAATGCTTAAACTAATAAAATAATCATGAAACATAGAAACGACATAAAGGGTCATTACAATTTTATTAATTATTTCTTCTGTTGTTCTAGTTATAAGTTTACAATATCACCCCTGATTAATATTTTTCCCAAAAGTAGTTGTCAATTAGCTATTAATTATGTCTTCATCCACTCAAACTATAAAATTACAATATTACCCGTGATAATTTATTTTCCTTAAAAGCAACTATCGATTTTTATGTGTTTGTTTCAACTTCTTGATTTTACAATATTACTTCTGATAAATTATTTTTTCAGGTGCTTCAACTATTAATAATTTAAAAAATTTTAAAAAATAAATATAAATTTTGACTGACTCTCAATAAGTGCAACAAAAATTGGAATAAAATGAGTTATTTTAAAATAACATAAAATATACTATAAGTCGCAATCATTAACAACTTAAATATATATATATGCACACACAACATCTACCAATTTCACATAAATCAACATAAAAAAGTACGTGTTGGGCATGGGCTCTTATGGCTATAATAACTGATGATTTTAAAGGACCAAATACATAAACAACAAATTATCTAATATTAATTACCAATTTTAGTACAAATTTTATTTTTACCAAAAATAGCTATACATTTTTACCCGAAATAGCAAAAAAGAACAAATGCATTTGTCTTTTTACTTGTCCTACTCTTTATTTATCATTTTCTCTCTCAGCTTTGCACCTCTCTCTCTCTCTCTCTCTCTCTCTCTCTCTCTCTCTCCTCTTATTTCCAATTTTTTCTCTGTTCCCCTCTTTTTAAAATTTTAATTATTTTAATCTGTGAGGATTAACAATTTTTTTGAAG
>JAOTQJ010153476.1:0-30722 GCA_025642045.1 Solanum sejunctum
TGGTATATACATGTACACTTATTTTCTATATTTTGCATTTATGTATATTTGAGGGTATGACGGGGCCCTGTCCCGTCCTATGATTCAATTTGTATGTGTAGAGGTCTGTGGATACATGTGGGTGTGGGATATTATTTGTGGTATGACTACGTATGTATGATACGTTTGTTAGGTAGTTCTACCACAATGGTGACCTTGTCGGCTCGCATATATATGTATATTGATGTTTGCTGTTTGCTGGGGTCACTGTTTCAAGGCGTGGTTAGTCAGCAAAATAGATGAAACTCTGCCGAAATGTTGATAAATTCCTTAGTTATTATAGTTGAAAATTCGGTTTAGTGTTTGCCTGGGTGACCAATCGGCACTAATCACGGTCCCTAGGTTGGGTCGTGATAGAAGTGGTATTAGAGCAGTTAGTCCTCGGAGTGTCCACAGACCGTGTCTAATAGAGTCTTGTTTATCGGTGTGTCGTGCACTATATCTATAAACAGGAGGCTATAGGACATTTAGGATGTTACTCTTCTTTCAAATCTTAGATCGTACGTTAGATCGATGCAATGAAATTTCAAGATTAATGAAGTATGAACGTCTTTCTCTTCGTAGTCAAAATCACGCATCAGATTAAGAACAAGAGAAATTTCTTTGATTTGTAACACTTACTCCATTTGAACATTTATCTCTGACTCACTGAGAAACTGAGTAACTTTGGCAACTTGTGGAGATCCATCGATTTGAGACACTAATTGTGTTTGAACAACATTATCAGAATAGAGAGGATCTCTAATTTTGTGAGATCTATATTAAAAGAAGGACTAAAATCTATACAAACACTAAAATCAAAATATGAAGAAAAATAAATTCAACAAGGACCAAAAATTCTTTGAAAAAAAAAGAAAGGAAGAACGAGAATGACAATTTGTTCAGTGATCTTAGAGTTCAAAAAAAGGAGAGAATATTTTGAAAAGGGAAGAAATAATTGTGCAAAAATTAATTATGTATTAATTTTAATTTGAAATAATTATGGATACTTGACTAATGCATAGTGATTGACAACTAATTTGACTACAAAATTGAAAATAACCACAATAACAGACTAGTAAAAAATTGAGTGGGAAAGCTAACACATAGTATAAGATGGAAGGAGTTAGAGTATAACAAAAATGAGAATTTTATAATTTTTTAAATGGTAAGAAATTTTAGAGATTATGATTGGATAAATTGTGTATTTGTACAATTTTTCTCTCAATAGTTGACCATTTTCCCTGACAGATCAGTTCAGTTATCCAAAGTCAGAGTCAAGATGCTAAAAAAATACACAAAAAAAATATAAAATAAAATTCCAAAAATAATGACTACAACCAGCCGTTATACGGTAAGAAAGAATGCTAGTCATATGCAAGAAAGATTATCGAAGTTGAAAATGTTAAGGTCTCTGTTTTATATTCTCACCACTGCTTACAACATGTAAATAAATGATGGTTATTCCGTGGGTGGTGGTCCGTATGTTAAGTCACTGATTTGATATTTTTATAATTCTTTTGATTTCAGCTTATGTGGTAAGATATTAGCAATTTTTTAATTGTTCAAATTCTCTTTTAAATTTTTAAAGAAAATAATAACATCCTATTATATCAGGTCAATTAAGGACATTTATGACGGAGCTAAAACTGGGGTTAGAACAGTGGGAGGAGACTCAGAGTATTTTTTTGTTGAGATGGGACTCCATCAAGGATCTATGTTGAGCCCTTTCCTGTTTGCCATGGTGATGGATGAGCTGACGCGATCTATCCAAAAGGAGGTTCCATGGTGTATGCTTTTTGTAGATGACATAGTTCTGATTGATGAGACTCGAACTAAAATTAAAGATATGATAGAGGCTTTGAGATATGCAATGGACTCCAAAGGATTCAAACTGAGTGGGATCAAAATAGAATACTTAGAGTGCAAATTCAGTGTTGCGAGGGATGAAACAGACAAGGATGTGAGGCTTGCCACTCGCTATCCCCAAAAGAGAAAACTTTAATTATCTGGGGTCCATTATCCAAAGTAGTGGTAATATCAATGATGATGCCACACATTATATTGCCGTAACATAGACTAAATGGAGGCATGCCTCGAGAGTATTATGTGACAAGAAGATACCACCAAAACTCAGGTAAGTTTTACATAATGGTAGTTAGACCATCTTTACTGTTTGAGGTGGAGTGTTGGCCAATAAATGCACATGTTTAGAAGATGCATGTCACAGAGATGAGGATGTTGAGATGGATGTATGGCCACACCATAAGTGATAAGATTAGGAATGAGACCATTTGGGAGAAGCTAGGGGTGGCCCTGGTGGCTGGTAAGATGAGGGAAGGAAGACTGCGATAGTTTAAATATTTGTATAGAAGGAGTATTGATGCTCTTTTTAGGAGGTGTGAGAGCTTGGTTTTAGGAGACATATGGAGGGGTAGACCAAATAAGTATTGGGAGAGGTGATCTAATAGGATTTGACGAAACTTGATCTCACTGAGGACATGACGTTTGATAAAAAGGAGTGGAGGTTGCGGATTAGAGTAGCAGGCTAATTGGTTGGTAGGGTTAGGTAGATGTCTGGCTTTGGGATATAGTAAGCTAGCAGTATTAGTCGTGTTTTATATCATACGTTGTCATTATCAGTTGTATGTGCGCTAAATCTATCTTATTTATATATTGTTATGTGCTTTCCGTTATTTGTCGCCCTTTTTATTCCCTTTCCTTTTCTTTTTGTCATATCTAGTTTATTCTGCTTATGGTTTTTGAGACAAAGGTTTTCAAGAAATAACCTCTCTATCTCTATGAGGTAATGGTAAGGACTGCATACATTCTACCCTTCCCAAAACCCATTTGTCGAATTCCACTGAGTATGTTATTGTTGTTGTATTACATCATTAATATACAACAACACAAACATAAAAAAACATGTTTAAAGTTCATAATTTTTTAAAATTTTTATTTTTTCCCATGCTTATTTGTCATATTAGGCAAAATAGATGAAGTACAATAGATGGTAAATTAATAAATCCTTTATGATAATTTTTTTTCCAGTCTTAACTTGGTCCAGTAGGAAAATCATTGATTTCAATAAGATAGTATATTTATGGAAGATCCATATACAAATATATGGTCTTATTTTATAAATTAAATAAATTTTTAAAATTACAAATATAGCTAAAACCTTAGGCGTGACACTGAATTTGACCTTGGCTAAAATTTTAAAATTCAGGTTCTAAGCTAGGACTTAGGCATGACACGGAGATTGGAACCCCAACCAAGATATCTCAGCATATCATCAGACATTCATAAGGTAATAAAAACATCAATCACAAATTCTATGCAAAAAGAGAAATATGGGCCTTATATCGATATCATAAGGGAAATAGTGACTGCATCCAAAAGAGAGATAGATCATAGACTCTTTAGACATCATCCAATCATGCCTCTAAACATAACATCGATGGGAGCTATTGATTTGTTCCTAACTCACCCTTAAAAGTAATAAAGTGACATAGTTTCACAATATCAATAGAAGTTAAACAATCAAACATAGGTAGAGTATCATTGGCTTGCCCTTGAAACATGAGGACTCACCACAATATCTTCAATATTCTTCATAAGTTCATATTAAAAAATTGGAGAAACACTTGACTCTATATTTTTAACAATGTAGGCAAAATATGTGTTAGTATGTTAAAATGTATAAGCGTGTGAGCAATGTATGATTTACATATATATAGATACATATAACAAATATAGCAGGATGCATGAGATGTAAAACCATAATAACATAGGCATGAAGAAGAACTTGAAGTAAAACATGATGATAAGTTGTATGATGTAAATCAAAATCATAGAAAGTTTAAAGCACATAATTATTTTGTGGGGTATTTCCAAAATCGACAGTAAGATCATGTGAACTACTACATGGAGTTGAATATAACCCCTAAATTGAGAAAGGGAAAGACTACTTGACAAGGAAGACTCCATAAACATTCATTTATTCATTCATCCAATAAGGGGCTAAATATGAATCCACTAGCCTAGCATAAAAAGGCAACTTATGATGCCAATATAGTTTTAGATAAGAGATTTCTACTTGGATTCTCTTAAGAAGCAAACCTTCGGCATTCGGATTAAACCCCACCTAAAGTCTTCTCTATACTAGGTCAAATTTCATGGAATACTATATCATAACATCACAGTTAATCTATAATACCCCACATCTTATGTGTACTAGTTCTATGCATATAAAACATGATGTAGCTTGATCAAATCAGCAACTATTTTTGAAGGTGCTTGAATTTCAGATTAGAGGGCTATATATACGTCTAACGCATAAGAGGGTCGAGTTTAAATAAGTTTTATATCAAATTGAGGAGATCACGGCCTTGAATGAAGTAAAAGAAGTGAGATGCTTGTAGGATATAGGAAGATTGCAGGTGAGTCACCTATGTACTTAGCTTAAATAGGCTAGGTAGACGGAGACGAGGCCTGACACCGAATCTATCCAATCCGATAATGAATAAAGTCCATGTTAAGGGTGAAACTTTAGCCCGTATTTTAGAATTTTAAAGGGATAATAATTTCATCCCAACAATAATAGCAAAAGGACCAAGTACATTCACAACCCACTTAATGATTGGGGCCCAAACTAAGTAAAGCGAAAAGAGAAAAATGGGCAGTCAAGGCCCATCAAATTTGAACCCAATAATGTCCAAGTGAAAGGGAAGAATACATACACTACTAAGTTTATAAAATAAGGATTAAAGTACCAAAGAAATTTGGCCAAAGTGTTCCTTTAAAAGGTCTTGCAAGCAACTCCTTCAAGTCATTTTAACATTGAAAAATATCAGTGTCTTCAAGGTTTTTCTTTCTACTGTTTCTTGACTCTACAAAGCAGCCACAAAAAACTTTTAGGTTTCTTAGAGAATTCCTATACCTTGAAGGTAAATATAAGTAAATATACATGTGTGGTTAGTATGAATTTGCATGAAAATAAGAGGAATAGGCTGGTTATACTTGTGCTGAAATTTTGTATAGCATGTGTGCCAAAGATTATTGTACACATTCCTTATTTATTTGGAAACTTTTCTATTCTTGGTTGGCTTGATTATGAAGAGATGTTTCTATTTTTTTATTGAGGTTTAGTTCTGTAATAATGTATCAAGATTTCTACATCATTTTTATCTTTTTCAAAAATAAGTTCTTGTATGATATCGTAATTGTGCTCTTACTAGAAACTTGTGAGCTGATAATTAAAGATTGTTGTTTCACATTCTTCATATACTTTAGAACCGCTTTTTACTATTTGGGGACAATTTTTTATATATGTAAATATGATGGGAACAATTTGGTTAAAATTGGAATAGGTTTGGGTTGTTGACATCGAAATGTAGCGAAAGGACATAATATTATGTTGCCTACTTGTGTTTATTGTAGAATTATTATGTGTTGTGCTTTGTAGGCTATTGTAAGACTATTATAGGACTAAAAAAGTTGGATGTGACATGTATATGGTAACGTGTATTAGAAAATATGATTAGAGGTGGAAAGGTTGAAAGAATACTCTTGGGTTGATAATTACATGCTTGCTAGCCGTGCATTATTTGTTTTATACGATTGGACTACCAAGACGTGCTTATTAGCTTCTAACACTAGTTTTATCACCTAATCTATTGTAGAGAAGTATTTGGAGGAAAAGGAGCTTATATCAAGGTAATAATGTGGTCGTACAACGAGGTATATGAGTCTATTCGATTCATATTACTTGGATATAGATTCATCCTTGGCGTATAGAGGCACTTACCAACTCCAACATAACTAATAAATGTGTTTCTACTCTTTAATATATTCATTTGCTTCCATACATAGTCATTTGCAAATCTGCATACATAATGAATACCAAGATACATGAGTTCTGCTTGCTAAATAAAGTTCAGGTGTTATTTCATCTCCTATGCATTATATTATTTGTGTAACCTACTCTTTCCATTGTGGCATTATTTTGTATAATTATTTATGTGTCACATACTATATTTATAGTCCTACATCTCAAATAGTATGGCCACTAAAAGAATCATCTCAAAAGTAAATAAAAGATAAAGTATGTTGCTTATTGATGGGTGGTATCCCAGGGGTGGAAGAATTACCTAGTATAGGTCAATAACATATTACTGGGGGTATCATAGTGGTGAAAGAAAAGTCAAGCATGGGTCGATTTCGTTATTGATTTACCACCGGTTAGCTAGTCATTTGTATTATATGTTGTGCACAGATTATATAGTAAAGAAAAGTAAAGTAATAAAAAGGACATAATATACATGATTGCACAATATGACTAAAGGTGGTCTCTTATCCCTACACTAGTGCATAATATCATTTGAGTTCTTACTTCATATACAACATTTCCCTTACTTATATACAATATTTCCTATTTATATATTTAGTACATTATCTCATATGAACGTCCCTTATGGGGGACCTGTATTTCATGCTGCAGGTACAAGAGCTATTAGATATCTTTGGTAAGAGAACAGGATATCTAACTGTTGTTACTAAGCTCTCCAGGTTGCTTCGGGGCTTTATGTGCCTAGAGCTTATATTTTTGTATTGTATAGTTAATCATAAGGCGGGGCCTGTCTCGACCCTTATCAAATACTATTTCCTATTTAGAGAATTTGTAGACAATGAAAAGTAAAGTGTTGTCATATCTTGTACTTTAGACATTATGGCTCTAATGGCCTTGTCATATGTATTTTATTTTGGCTTGTTATTACTGTCTACTTTCTTGAAAGCATGTTTAATATGGAAACCTCTTATAATGTTCCTAGAAAGTGCACGGTTATGTGTTGGTTCTCCTGATCCTTATCTGCAACGAGTGCCAGTTTGCCTCAATGGGACTTTGGGAATGACATAAGTGGTATTAGAGCGGGTCATCCTAAGGAGTCTACAAAGCCGTGTCTATGTAGAGTCTTGTGTATGGATGTGTCGTGCACCACTTTTATAAGCAGGATGCTACGTGGCATTTAGGAGTTATCACTTTCTTTTCATTCTTTAGATCGTGCTGTAGAGCCAAGTATTGTAGGTGGATTGTGTCTAACCTCTAAATTGCTTTTTACAACAAGAATGTCAGAAACCAAGAAAAAAAGGCAAAGAGAAAGAAGTAGAAGTTGTAGTTAGTATACCTAGTCGGGTAAGACAACCTAATGAGGCTTAAGATGAGTCTCCATCATAGACATCTCCAACTCCTTCAGCGCCTGATGAACTAAGAAGTAGTGAAATTTCCCAGAACTACGTACTGATGCTGTCGTGCAAGATTTGAGAAATACGCCTATTAACTTGTATAGTTGCTGGCCAAGGTCAAAGATGAGAAGGCCAGTTGTAGGTGCAGGTAGTGCGAATATGGTAGCTAGCACGAGGATACATGACTCTCTTAATTTGGACCCTCCATCCTTCACCGGGTCAGATCTGAATAAAGATCTACAAGACTTTATTAATCAAATACAACACACTTTAGATGTTATGTATGTGAGCGATATAGAAGCTGTGGAGTTAGCAACAAATAGATTGAAGGGTGTGGCTATACTATGGTATGATGCTTGGAATAAATCTAAGGGTATAGATGTACCTCCAACTACTTGGAAGGAGTTCAAAAAGCAATTTCTTGACCATTACTTGCCATTAGAGATCCGATAGGCCCGGGTAGATTAATTCTTGAATCTCCACCAAGGAAATATGAGCGTGAGGGAGTATAGCCTTCAATTTAATTTCCCTGGCCAGGTATGCTCCTAATATAGTTGCTATTATCATAGATAGAGTTCATCGATATATAGATAGATTAGATTTGTATTTGGTTAGAGACTGTACCATTTATTCCTTAAATAAAGACCTGAATATAGCTAGGATGTAAGCTTTTGCACAAAACCTGGAGGACCAGAGGTAAAGAAGGACACAAGAGTTAGAAAGGAAGCAGTCCAAGAGGGTCAGATCTACCATGCAGTTTACACCATCCCAAGGTGAGCTTAGGCCTCAGTTTTCTAATAGACTGCCTAATCCATCATCCTCGTACTCTATAGCTAGTGCTCCACCACAACTCTAAAGGTCTAGAAGTAATCAGTTTGGTCAAAGAAGTGAAGGACAAGGTGCACGGACATTAAGATATTAGGCAAGTCAGCAAATGACTCCTAGCCAGTCTTCCAAACAATATAGGAAGAGTTATTTAGGTTTATTTTGTATTGGGACAGATGTTTTTTGTTGGTGCGGTGCGGTAGGGCATATAATGATAGATTACCCGAGAAGATATATATGTGATATAATACAACCTACTGGATCAACTTTTGTATAATCATCATCAGTTCTTCTATTAGGTAGGGGTCAACAAGCACCTGCAGATTGTGCTAGAGGTGTTAGAGGACCAGCTAGCTCTAGTGGAGTCTAGAATTGTACTTATACTTTAGGGAGTTGGCAAAATTCTGAAGCTTCACTCAATGTGGTTACAAGTATATTATCCATCGTTTCACATAATGTATATGCATTAATTGATCGTGTAGTAACTGTTTGTGATTGTGACATATTGTCTAACCTTCTTGAGCTAGAAATGGTAGAATTTGATGTTATAATGAGTATGGATTGGTTAGTTTCTTGCTATGCCACCATGGATTGCCGAACTAAGAGAGCACACTTCCACTTTCCAAAGGAGGTAGTTCTTAAATGTGAAGTCATTATTGGGGCACCAAAGGGTAAGTTTATTTCTTATTTAAGGCAAGAAAGATAATATCCAAGGGATATATATGTCATCTAGTTAGAGTGAGGGATATGGAGGCAAAATCACCAACTCTTCACTATGTTGCAGTAGTGAATGAATTTCTTGATGTGTTTCCTAAAGAGCTTCCATGTCTACCTCTAGAATGAGAATTAGATTTTGGTATTGACTTACTTCCAGGCACCTAAGCTATTTCTATCTCTCCATATAGAATGGCCCTAGAAGAATTACGTTAATTAAAAGAGCAATTAAAACACTTATTGGAGAAGGGTTTTACAAGGCCTAGTGTTACCCATTGGGGTGCACCAGTGTTATTTGTACTTAAAAAGGATGGCACCTTGAGAATGTGTATTGACTATCGATAGTTGAATAGGGTGACAATTAAGAACAAATATCCTCTCCCTAGGATTGAAGATTTATTTAACCAACTAAAGAGTGCCAAATGCTTTTCAAAAGTTGATTTGAGATCAAGTTATCACCAAGTGAGGGTGAAAGAGAAAGATATACCCAAGGCAGCTTTTAAGACATGGTATGGTCATTTTGAATTTCTTGTTATGTAATTTAGGCTAACAAATTCACTAACAGTTTTTATGGATTTGATGAACAAGTTATTCAAGCCATTCTTGGATGTGATTATGACAATATTTATGGATGATATTTTGGTATATTCAAGATCAGAAGAGGACCATGCAAATCACTTATGATAGGTATCAAAAGTTCTTTGTGATTAGAAATTATATATTAAGTTTTCGAAATGTGAATTTTGGTTAAAATTAGTGGCATGCTTGGGTTTTTATTGTATCCAATGAAGGAACAAGGGTTGATTCACAAAAGATAGAGGTTGTGAAAGATTGGCCAAGGCTAACAACACCCACGAAAGTTCAAAGCTTCCTAGGGTTGGCAGGTTACAAAAGGTTCGTTGAATGTTTTCTTCTATTTCTGCATCTCTAACAAAGTTGACACATAAGGCAACCAAGTTTCCATAGAATGACGCATGTGAAAAAAAATTCCAAGAGTTGAAAAGAATGCTAGCTTCTGCAGCGGTGCTAGTTCTTCAAGAAGGTACGGAGGGGTATGCGGTGTATTGTGATGTTTCAGGGCTTTGCTTAGTGTGTGTATTGAGAATGGTAAGATAATTGCTTATGCCTCTACATGACTATGACTGCATGAGAAAACTACTCAACACATGACCTTGACCTAGCAGCAGTCGTGTTTTCTTTAAAACTATGACGTCGCTATTTGTATGGGGTTCACATTAATATATATATTTATCATAATAGCCTATAGTACATCTTTAAGCATAAAGACCTAAATCTAAGATAGTGGAGATGGCTAGAGCTAATAAAGAATTATGACATTTATATACTATACCATCTAGAGAAAGAAAGTGTGGTAGTTGATGCTCTGAGTTGTAAGACAATCATGAATATTGGTAATCGAACCATGGTAAGTCAAGAAATGGATAAGGATATATGTCAACTAGCCATTTTAGGAGTTTGACTTCTTGAATCTTCAAATGAAGGGGTTGTTGTGCATTATATTGCAGAGTCTTCATTAATAATGGAGGTTAAAGAAAAGCAGTTTCAAGGATCATGTTCTATGATGACTTAAGGAAATGGTAAGTCCGGGTACGATGAAGGGCTTTGAACTTACACAAAAAGAGTACTTTATTGCCAAAATAGATTATGTGTGCCTGATATAAATAGACTAAGAAGGAGGATAATGGAAGAAGCTCATCATTCAAGATATTCCATCCATTCGGGATCAACTAAGATGTATTATGCCCTGAAGGGAATGTTTTGGTAAGGAGGCATGAAAAAGGTCTTTGAAGAATTTGTGGCTCAATATCCGAATTACCTACAAGTCAAAGTAGAGCACTAAACTGTGGGAGGTTATATGCAGTGTATAGAGCTTCAAAACTTGAATTTGAGATATGATTAATATGGATTTTGTTACTAGGTTACCTCACTCATTTCAATAGTTTGACTCCATTTGGGTAATAGTTGATAGACTTGCAATGTCAGCACCCTTCTTGCCAGTTAAGAATAATTATATAGCTAAAGAGTATGCAAGGTTATACCTCAAAGAGATCGTTAGGATACATGAGGTCCCAATCTCCATTATATCTGATCGGGGAGCTCAATTCACTACAAAGTTTTGGAAGTCCTTCCAAAGGAGTTTAGGGACATAAGTGAATTTAAGTATAACGTTACACCCTCAAATAGACGGTCAAGCAGATTGCACCATTCAAACACTTGAATATATATTAGGGCTTCTGCATTGGACTTCAAGGGTAGTTGGGTAGACAATTTTCCACTTATTGAATTTGCCTATAATAATAGCTAAATTTCAAGCATTAAGATGGACCTTATGAAGCTTTGTATAAAAGGAAATCTATATCACTTATCGAATGGTTTGAAATGGGTGAAACCACCTTGCTTGGGCCATATCTAGTATAAGAAGCTATGGAAAAGGTTAGGATAATACAACAGTGGCTTGAAACAACCCAATGTTATCACAAATCATATGCGGATGCTAGGAGGAGAGGACCCGAATTCTTAGTAGGGAACTGGGTATTCTTAACCGTGTCCCCATGAAAGAAGTTATGAGATTTGGTATGAAGGAAAAACTAAGCTTGTGTTACATAGGGCCATATAAAATTCTTAAGAGGTTCAGGCAGGTTGCATATGAATTGGAGCTACCCCAAGAGCTTTCAATGGTTCATTTGGGTTTTTATGTCTCAATGCTTCGAATATGTGTAGGTGAACTATCCCATATCACTCCTATTGATGATGTACAGGTTATAGAAGATCTCACCTATGAAGAGGTACCTATTGCTATTCTAGATCATTAAGCTAAGAAACTAACGAATAAAGAAATAACTTTAGTAAGAGCATGCTGGAGAAACAAGCAAGGAGAAGAGATAACATGGGAGGCTGAGGAAGCGATGAGATCTAAGTACCCTTATTTATTTGAAGCTAAAGAAGAAGTCCAATATGCATAGTTAGGGAATGAATAGTTACACGTGTTTGAATACTTATTGTGCTGTTAAACTTTTTTTTAAATAAAGGTTTCGACTTGGTTAAGCTATCCAATTAGGCCAACATTCGGGTATGAGTGTTACTAAGGAGCTGAGGATGTAACACCCCACATCTTATGTGAACTTGTCCTATGCATATGGAATTTTATATGGCTTGGTCGAATCAACACCCACATATTAGTTGCTTGAATTTCAAATTAGAGGGCTATATGTATATCAAACGCATAAGAGTGTTGAGTTTAGATAACTTTTAAGTCAAATTGAGGAGATCACTACATTAAATAAAGTGAAAGAGGTGAGGTACTTGTGGAAATAAGGAGCTATTAGATAAATCACCTATGTGCTTAGCTTAAATAGGCTAGGTAGACGGAACCTAACACCGAATCTATCCAATTTGATAATGAATAAAGTTCATGTTACAGATGTAATTTTAGCCCATGTTTTAGTATTATAAAGGTACAATATTTTCATCCCAAGATGAATAGAAAAATGGCCCAAGTACATTCACAACCCACTTGACGATTTGGGCCCAAACTAGGTAAAGGAAAAAGTGAAAAATGTGCAATAAAGGCCCATCAAATTTGTACCCAATAAGGTCCAAGTAAAAGGGTAAAATAGGTATATTACTAAATTGTTAAAATAAGAATTAAAATACCGAAGAAAGTTGGCCAAAGTGTCCCTTTAAAAGGGCTTGGATGCAACTCCTTCAAGTCACTTGAACATTGAAAAAAAATCAGGCTTTTCAAGATTTTCTTTATACTCTTTCTTCATTTTACAAAGCATCCAGAAGAAAATTTTACTTTTGTCTTTAATATGGTTTTTCATGAAAACAAGAGAAATATGTTTGTTATACTTGTACTAAAAGTTTGGGTTGCTTGTGTTCCAAAGATTGTTGTACACTTTCTTTTTTTATTTGAAAACTTTTCTATTCTTGGTTGGCTTGATTACAAATGGAGGTTGTCATTTTTAATGATATTTAGTTCTTTCATGATTTATCAAGTTGTTGCACCATTTTTATCTACCGTAAAAATGAGTTCTTGTATGATATCGTAATTGTGCTCTTTATAGGAACTTGTGGGCTGATAATTAGATATTGTTGTTTCATGTTTTCCATATACTTTAAACCTTTTTTGGACTCTTTTGGGACTGTTTTGTACTTTTGGGACTATTTTTATGTGTAAATATGGTGGGAACAGTTTAGTTAAAGTTGGAACAGGTTTGGGATTGTTGACGTCTAAATGTAGCAAAAAGACATACTGTTATGTTGCCTACTTGTGTGTTGTGTAGAATTGTTATGTGTTGTAATTTGTGAGCTATTGTAATATTTGTATGGGATTAAAACAATCTAAATATGGAATATATATAAGAATGTGTATTAGAAAATATGATTAGAGGTGAAAAGGTTGAAAGAATACTCTTGGGTTGATAATTACACGACTGTTGCCTGTGCGCTATTATTTTTATGAGATTGGATTGCCAAGACGTGTTCATTAGCTGGTAATACTAGCTTTGTCACATACTCTATTGTAGATAATTATTTGGTAGAAAAGAAGGTTAATTTTAGGTAATAATGAGGTCGTCCATAGAGGTATGTAAGGCTACTCGATTTAGTATTACTTGGCATAAAATCTAGATTCTTCCTTGGAACATAGAGGTACTTACTAGCTCCGACATTACTAATAATCAAGTATCCACTCTTTAACATGTTCATATGCTTCCATACATAGTCATTTGCAAATCTATATACATACTTAAATACCAAGATACATGAGTTCTTCTTGCTAAATAAAGTTCAGGTGTTGTTTCATCTCTTATGCATTTTATTATTTGTGTAACCTACCCTTTTCATTGTGGCATTGTGTTATATGATTATTCACATGCTATATCTGTGGTCCTATAACTCAAATATTATGACCACCAAAAGAATCATCTCAAAAGTAAATAAAAGATAAAGTAAGTTGCTTCTTGATGGATTATGTACCAGGGGTGGAAGAATCACCTTGCATGGGTCGATCCCATATTACAGGGCTTATCCTAGGGGTGAAAACAAAACCTAGAATGAATTGATCTAAATATTTATTTACCACTGATCAGCTAGTTATCTGTATTATATATTTTGCGCAGACTATACAGTAAAGAAAGGTAAAATAATAAAAAGGACATAAAATACATGATTCCACAATATGAATAAAGGTGGTTTCTTATTTCTACACCAGTGCGTGATTTTACTTGATTACATATTCAGTATGTTATCTCATATTGATGTCCCTTACGGGGGACCTACATTTCATATTGTAGGTACAGGAGATAGTAGATCTCCCTAGTAGAAGTCCAAGTTATACAACTGCTATTACTGAGCACCTTGTTGCTTCAAGGGTTTATATGTCTAGAGATTATATTTTTATATTGTAGAGTTAGTCATGAGGGGAGGCCTGTACTGACCCTTATCAGATATTATTTCCTATTTAGAGGCTTTGTAGACAATATAAAATATGGTCATATCTTGTACTTTAGACATTGTGGCTCCAACAGCCTAGTCATTTGTATTTCCTTTTGGTTTGTTATTGCTATCTACTTTCTTGAAAGCATATTGAATATGGAAGCCCTTGTAATGTTCATAAAAAGTGCATGGTTATACTTTGGTTCTCCTGAGCTTTGCTGGCAACGGGTGTCAGTCCGCTTTAATGGGACTTTAGGCATTACATAATCATAACTTTGAGTTATTAAAAATCATCATTCATATAAGAGTAGCTCATAAAAATCATGGTTAATTCATCCATGTGATAATTTATTACACCTTAGAAAATTATAAAAATAACCCTAGACGAGAGATTGCTCACATGACGCATCAAGTACAGAATGATGATCAATAAATAAATTGAGTAAGAAAGTGATCTGAGTTGAATTATAGGCAAAATAGAGCAAACAATAATTTTTCAGGGAAAGATGCAATTTCCAGCAAAGTGCATGATACCTCTGCGTCGCGGACCTGTCACAGACCTGCACTTAGTTTTGGTTCTATTATTTTCTATGGGTTTAGGAATTCAATAAAAAAATTTGCAAAAAAACATGAGCTGGAAGGGACCAGGCATGTGACACAGATGGGGTTCACCACAGTTCAAATATTTCTGCTTTTGTGAAGGTCATTTCAAATGACATAGAGATATCGCACACTTAATTTTGGTTCTATTATTTGCTATGAGGTTAGGCGTTCAATCAAAAAATTCTTGTAAAAAGATGAACTGGGAGGGACTAGGTCCACGATGTTGACAGGGTTCACTACACTTTAAACATTTCAGCTTTATGAAGGACATTTCAAAATTTTGTTTACCCCGCATAAACCTAGCCTATGACTAATATAGGTTATTTTAAATCTAAAAAGGATTGCTAAATCCATTCCTAAATCCTTTACATGTTCTAACTAAAGACTTTGAGTGAAGAAGAGGAGAAAAGACAAGGGTTCAAGTGATTGGAGCAAAAACTCTTCTGAATTAATTGTCATCTTTCGTCCCAGGTATGTGAGACTAACTTAAAAGATATGATTGTTCTTTCATGTGCCCCCTGATTATGATAGAATGAATTTTGATGGAATTGATGTCCCAATGATTGTGTTATTTTTGAAAACTTCTATAATGTTTAACCTATTTTACTTATACTGTATAATTGATGATTTCAATGAACTTATTTCTTGAACAAATGATTTGAGCTCCTATTATAAGTATAAAGATATCTTTTGAAGGATTCGCTGCATTGGAATTGAGATTATGTTCTTTAGAAAGACGTGACTTCAGGAGAGGATTTTGGAAGGAAAAATGGACATATAAAGTATGCAATCACTTAGTCATTGTTATTGGACCCACCTATTCCCTTATTCACTATAAATGAAAAGATAAAAAGAGAATCCATTCCATTTCAACAAAAGAACCACATCCATGTTCCATGGCTTTTGGGTCGCTATCCCGATCATGATTTTCCTACCCCCAAATATCACCCCTAAAAGAAAGATTAAACAACTATATAATATATTGGAATCCCTTATTAGAACTTTGTCAAGCCCTCACAACCCTAGATTATATTTATTAAAATTTGGATGAATGAACCTAGTGGATGAGTCTAGAGCCATAACATGATAAATTTTAACTGTGAATGTATGATAAGCATGATGATAGCATTGATATAACTGAATAGTCCTATTAATATTTATAAATTGAACTCAAATAATTTGTATGAATTGATAGTCCTCATAAAAGATTGTATAAACCACTTTTGCAAGGCATGATTGGAAATTTATTGGATGTTGATAGACCAAAAGACTTTATTATAATAGAATTGATGAGCTAGAATTGAGTTGTTTTATGAGTATTGAGTCTTGGAAGGAGTACTGATTGAATTGAGTAAAAGTATATTATACTTGAACTCAATAACTATATCACCATAATAGGATGGGAAAGGGGTCATACCTTTGAAGTATTTAAAGAGAGTTTGATTTATTGATTATGGATTGTCCTTTACCCTGCCAAGGGATTAGATGGGTGGACAATGACACTTTTCATTTTATCATCACCAGATAATAAGTGATGGTTGTTGGTTAGAGAAAATCGCAAATAAGTCTTGAAGATATTCTGATTGGATTGTATTATATATGTTTTTCTTGGTCTAAACCTTACTCTTCCTGATTATGACCTCTTAATCGAGTTTCTTATTTTTTGATTTGAGTTATTTGAGTTGATAGTATGCTACCTTCCTACATATTTCTTCTGTTATTTTACATACTTGTATATTCCATGTACTAACGTCCATTGGAGCCTATATCATTTTATGTAGAGGTAGGTCTAGAGATTATCAATAAGTACATCATTGAGAATCTATTAACAATTAACTATAGTGAGACCTACTTACTTTCTGAGAATTTCTATATTACTATCATCTAGCTATTAGAGTTTAGATTTGTATTTATTTTGATTTGAGGTAGCCATGAACATGTTATTGGCACCACATAAATAGTATTGATAGAGGCTTCATAGACTAGATAGTGATTGGTGATTTAGAATGTTGTCTTTTGACTAGTTTTCTTTTCTCTATGTCTTGTGATTGGACTTGATAGATTAGTTGGTCTTTGGTCTTTTGATTTGATTATTTATTCCTTTGAGTTATATCTGGATAGTTCAATCTTTCAATGTTAAATTGTGATAAAATGAATGTGATGAGGACAAGTGGTTCATTTGAGGACTTGTCATAGTCTTTGAGTGTCGGCCATACCAAGAGTACCCTCTCGAGGCATAGCAAACTTGTTATCAGAGCACAGAGTTCAAGAGTCCTAAAATGTCTATGAAGGTTTGTCACATAAAGTATTATTTATGGGTATGTTGTGCACCACACTTACTAACAGGAGCTATAGGACATTGGGAATGGTTACCATTTTTTTGTATTTTGATATCATGCTATAAAATTTAACTTTATTAAAGTATCTATCTGATTCATGCGTTATGTGATTGTATATTATGACTTCTAATCATACTTCCACCCAAAAGATGCCTTAGCCTCCAACACTGAGAATGCCCTACAAAAAGTTCCTACTTAAATAGGGAGGAGAGGACGGGTCGATCTGCACGAGATACTAGGGTTCCTTAAACACTTGCTGCTCTGCTAGCTCATATTTTAGAGGCTGACTTTAGGGGAGCCATTACCATACTCACCCCACTTGGGACCTCCTGAAGTGGAAATCAAACTTTACAGGTCCTTGGTTCTAGCTCTCAAGAGCCTACTGTTGCACCAAGGCTGCGGGATTTTCTGAGGATGAATACACTAGTCTTTACAGGGTTTAAGGTTGAGGAAGACCTCATAGAACTTCATTGATGAGATATGGAAAGTACTAAAGCCATACACATAATCAAGAGAAGGAGTTAAGCTTGCCTCCTACCAACTTAAAAATGTCGCAAATGCCTGGTACAACCAATAGGAGGAGGGTCGAGGTGAGGATGTTGAGCCTGTCGAGTGGAGTGACTTTGAGAATGCCTTCCTTGGTTATTTCTTTACCCAGGTTGAGGGAGGCAAAGACTAAAGAGTTCGTGTACTTGAAGCAAGAGGAGTTGATTATCAAAAAGTACAAACTCAAGTTCATCTAGTTATCTAGGTATGCTCTAGAGATGGTCTATGACATGAGGGCAAGAATGAGGAAGTTCATATATTGCTTGAGCAAACACATGAAGAAAGAGCGAAAAGAGTCATTGATGATCCCAGGCATGAACATGTCTAGGCTTATGGTCTATACATAATAACTTGAGGAGGATATGCAGAGGGATAGGGAGGAATATTTGAGCAAGAAAGCTAAGTCAACAGTGCTTGAGACTAGCTAGCATAAGTAGGGTAATGGAGATACGTCCTACTTTCAAAAGAGATGTTCTAGCTATGCACCATCCTCAGCGAGTGCAGCAGCCCCATATAACAAATATGATTAGAAGTTCCAAGGCCAGTATTACTTTAGGCACAAATTCTCAGTCTCATGCTAGTGTGACCTTTGGTTCGAAGGGGAATCAATGTTGCGAATAGTATGGCAAGATGCATTTAGGATAGTGTCAAATTCGAGGGAATGATTAGTACAAGTATGGATGGATGGGAGTATTCAACCTGGGGCAACAAGGCCCAGTCCTCTACTACTACACCACCAGTGAGGGACAATTACACAGGTTCTATTACTAATACAGGCGGGGTTCAAATTGTCTATAAGTGATAGAAAATTGATAGGATAAAGAGGCTATGCCATATGTCATGATAGATATGCTTTGACTCTTTACTTTTGCTGTTGTCATTGCTTTATCTACGTGCAACTCTGTCATTTGTGATTCCATATGTAGCTAGTAAATTTGAGATATTTCCTGAGTTTTTGCTTGAGCCCTTTTCTACTTCCACTCCTATTGGTGAGTCTATCCTAATTGAAAGGGTCTATAAAGATTGTGAAGTAATCATCTATCATAGGGATACCCTTGTTGACTTGATAGAGTTAGAGATGATTGACTATAGCGTGATCCTTGACATGGATTGGGTTCATGCCTACTGTGCTACCATTGATTGTATGACCTGAATTATTAAATTCTAATTCCCAAAACAAGCCAGTCCTAGAGTAGAATAAAAATTCTATTCCACCTAAGGGTAAGTTTACTTCTTACCTTAACTACAAAAAAGTAATCTATGAAGGGTATATTTATTACCACATTCAAGTTGAGACTGATGATGTAGAGTCTCCGCCCTTTTCATTAATTTTAATTGTTAATGAGTTCCCAGAGTCTTTCCTGATGATTTGCCTGGGGTAACTCCTGATAGAGAGATTGGTTTTTGGATAGATGTCCTCCTAGATATGTATCCTATTTCTATTCCTCCATATAGAATGGCTCCAACAGAGTTGAAAGAATTGAAGGAGTAATTGAAAGATCTCTTAAATAAGGGATTTATTAAACTGAGTGTCTCTCCATAGGGCGATTCTGTCCAATTTATGCAAAAAAAAGAGGGTTCCCTTAGAATATATATTAACTACTACCAGTTAAATAAAATGACAGCCAAGTATAAGTATCCTCTTATAAGGATAGATGACTTATTTGACCCACTTCAGGGTGCCATTGGTTTCTTAAATTTAGACCTAAGATTAGATATAAACAATTGAATGTGAGAGAATTTGACATCCCAAACATAATTTTTTAAACTCGATATGGTAATTTTGAGTTTTGGTAATGTTCTTAGGGTTGGAAAATGCAACTGCAGCCTTCATGGACTTGAGGAACAGAGTATTCAGATAGTTCCTTGATATGTTGTAATTGTGTTTATCAATGACATTTTGGTATATTCTAGAGATGACGCAGAGCATGCCAATCACCTCAGAATTATCCTCCAGACCCTCATATAGGGAGTTGTATGCTAAGTTTTCAAAGTGTGAGTTTTTGCTCAAGTCTATGGCTTTCCTAGGTCATCTTGTCTTGGCCGATAGTATTTGAGTGGATACTTAAAAGATTAAGATGATTAAGACTAGCCTACGCCAGTATTTCTGACTGATATAAGAAGCTTCTTGCGGTTGGCAAACTACTACATAGAGTTGTTTGAAGGATTTTATTGCATATCCTTACCATTGACTAGACATTGCTTGTTATGTGATTGTAGAAATTTCTATTCCCTATCCTCATAGCTTGAGTCCAAAGCCCCGCTTCTTTAGACTTAATTGTTTTTTGTTTGTTTATGCTTCCACAACCAAGGATGTACTTACTTATGGTTTGAGTCACTTTTGTACTATACAGACTTTTCTTGTTGTTTTGTATTCAGAGTTTGTGCTTTATTTATTAATCAACTTTGTATTTACTCTTTCGTACTATTGAGAAGCTCTTCCACTAATTACTCTAGGTTTTGGAATTCGAATCTAAGTGTTGTGGATGTTTGATCGTCCTGTTACTTGCTTTAGTTGCGAACCAGTTTTGGGTCGTGATAGTTTATGTTCCTTACTATCTACTTTATGTATAGGATTTATTTTTTAGTGATTACTATGTTGTTTTGTATTCACCCTTGCTTCTACACTTATGTGTAGGTTGTGAGTATGATTTGGCCTGAGATTTGTTCCATACCTTGGACTGAGCTTCTGAATCACTTGAAAGGTAGAAACTTATCTATGTAGTGGAATCTCAAGGCCTCTTTTATCTTTATGTTTGTCTATTTAAGAATTGAGAAATTGATATTTTACTACTCCATCCGTCTCATTTTTATATGGCACCCTTTGACTTTGCATAATATTTAAGTAAAAAAGGAAGACTTTTAAAACTTGAGGTCTAAAAGCATTCTTAGATATTTGTGTGGTTGAGAATCATTTCATTAAGGGTAAGATGAGAATTTTAAAGGTAAATTATTTCCAATTAGATTAATATCACATTCTTTTTAGAATGGACTAAAAAGAAAAGGATTCCACATAAAATGGGATAAAGGGAGTATTTCTTTTTAGTTCTATTAAGTATGGTGGCTTATATATGTGACTTCAGTCTTTAGTTGGTTTTAGACTTGTGATTCCCTTATTTTATAGTTTAGCTTTTAGTAGAATATTATTTCCTATTTACTTGTTTTGGCTGACTTGTCTTGGTCGGTTAACGAAAGTTTCATCACACCCGATTTGGGATCTTGAAATATATATAAACACACACACAGAGGCTGAATGTGAAGTTTTGGGATGTGGGAAAGTAGTTATGATCTTCTAATCCTAGTGCATTCCACTAATCCTTGAGAATTTTGGAGAATCTTGATGTGAACTTTGATAGGATCATGCACTTCTTACGCTCGACGAAATTCTTGGTGACAATCAAAGTGCAGAAGTCTTGGATTGTTTGAGGCCACTGTGAGACTTTAACATCGTCGAGGGTGAAAGTGTGAAAGTTGGTTCCAACTCATTTTGGAGATGTGGTCACTGGTTTTGTCATTAGTTCTGGGATAGGATCCTCTGTCATGTCGTTCTCATCGTTGTTTACTTTGGAGACTTCAGGTTCTTTTTACTAGTTCATGAAGAGTAGGGGATAGACCTCCTCATCTGATGTTAGTGATGATTTTGCAGTTTATTCCACATATTCCTTGGAATTGTCAATATATTCTTATGAATCAATTAATGTGGGGAATCATCATGATTGTAGATGTATCCGCTTGAGGGATAATTATCCTCTGTTGAGAAATCCAAGATGATGTTTTCTAGTTGTTCATTGCATCATAGATCTTTATCGGATGGAACTTTAGATTCTGAGGTGGTTTCATTATTTCAGTTATTAAATCCGAAGTGCTAATCTATTTCCTTGAGGTAATCATCAGTTAGACTATTCTCTTTTAAGGTGTAAAGCTTCAAAAACTTGTGACCAGATTTGATTGATTCAAGTTTAGGGAAGTCATGAATTTTTAGGCTGCTAGTCCTCTTCATTGACAAATCAGAACATATCATCCCATGCTTTATCTTCATCTATTTGTTCTGGTGATGATATTTCATAATGGTCAAAGCTTGGACGTGGAAATACTGAGTCCTTCCTGCAGTTGTAGTAGATACATCTTGAGGTGGTGTTCTTCTTTTTATGAGTATTGTATCTAGTAATTATTGTGGTTCCTGGGTCTATAACTTTTTTTCTTTTCAGCTTTTTCTGTGCTTCTTCGACTTGCTTTTAGGCTATCACTGTTGCATCCTTTCTCTCCCATACAAACTTAGCTATGTCAAACTTTGGGTGTTCCTTTTGCTAGGAAGCTTGGGGTGTACCAAAAAAGAACTTATACATAAAGCTCTCCTGCTTTTGATGGGAGTAAGGCTATGAGCACATGTGAAATATGGTAGGCCTAGTTGGAGATGTTGATGACCTCCTTGGCTCAGGACTACCATATTTCAGGCTCTAAATCTACTCTTTGAGGGCTGCTATCTTAGTCCTTTATTATTTAAAGAAGTGAGATAATGACGTTCCTAGTGGACATAAATCAAACTGTATAGTTTTTAACCTAAGTTCCAGTGCTCGAGTAAGTCCAACATGCTGGTTGAACATCTCTGCCATCTTCTTTTCCATCAAGTCTATCTTTGTTCTTATCTTTCCTTGAGACAGGAGAACATGCTTGATGGAATGACTGATTTTAGCCAACGCCTTGTTTTGGACCATTGCATTCTTCGATTTCCAGTTGAGGGTTGCCTCTATGTCGCCTTGTGGTAGATGTTCTCCCATTAGTAGGATAACTTTCTTGTGTGGTATGTTTAAGGCATACATGAGGTTATCCCTTTGAAAAGGCTGGCATAGGAGAAATCATATGAGGTACTGGAGCTTATAGGTGATAGCATGAATATTAGAGGCACAGACTTATTTGTGGAGGTAGATTTTGATAGAGATAATGGCTTTAGTAGGTTTCTGGGTTACATATGTAATAGTGAAGAAACGTTTTTCCCAGTTGTAATCCTCATCCATCAATATCTCATCATCTTGGCACTCCTGGTAGTCACAGTTTATGTCCCACGGTATGTGTCCTGTGAAGGGACAACTAGACCAGTGGACACATTGACCATCTAGATCAAATTGCTCAATATAATCATCAAAGTGGTATGTCTTGAACTCAGATGTAAGCTTTGGATCTGTGAGTTTTGGGTACCATAGAAGGGTTGGTACATATTTAGGTGAAGGCAATTTTGTAGAGCTTTTTGAGGTGAGAGTGGTCAAAGCTTATGGCTACCGTTTCATCAGATTTTCTTGTGAAAGTTGGCTTAGTGGACTAGAGAGGTTGAGGAGGATTTCTCAACTTTTCATATTTTGTGACCCATGAGGTAGGGAGAATGTTAACGAGCTCCTCCCTTCTAATTTGTCTAGGGATCTGGGTACACTGAGTCATTCCATTGGTGGCGTCTATGTTTAGGAGTATAGTATCTTGGCCGCTAGGGAGTGATAGGTTCATGGCATGGATCTAAACTCTCCAAGATAGTTTGTAGTGTAAAGTAGCCTTGATAGTATCTCTAGCTTGTAGAGCTCCGAGTATCCAAATCTGGATCATCAAAGCCTCTGTGTGTTATGGATCATGAAAGGACATGTTGAAGTTGGTACAAATTATAATGAACATAGTCCCGACATTGAGGGTGGTCTCATAGGTGCCAAAATTTGCATGTTGGTACTCATTTTATCAGGTATCCAAGAGGGAAAGACGACCACTACGGGCTAGCCTTTTCTTTCGTGATACGTCAAAGCAACTCTAATGGCACCAAAATGGATATAGGTGAACTCCAAGATTTTCCACTAGCATAGAAATTCTTTTGGCATCTACGTGAACTATTCTTCTTGGGTCACAAGAATAGGGTGCTGGACAAGTTTTGAGGCAGCAACATACTCTTTCACTACTGTTAGTTTAGGTTGGACTAGGGAGCATATTGTAACCAAGGATTACAGGTCTTTTTGGCGAAGACAAAGTATGGGTTCAATAGAGGTAGATACATGGAGGATATTTTATTTTTTGAGGGTAACACATCGACTTCATAGAGATAGTCATATTTGCAAGAGAGAGTTTTGCTCCGGTTAGGAGTCATCCTTTACTTGGGAAAGGACTTACAAAGACACGACTTTAAAGATAAAGAGATAGATTTACAAGAACTAGATGAAGATATTAAAGACTCTAAATTAGACATATTTTTGGATTTTTTGGACTATGAAGACACACACACATGTATTTATTCTAAGGATCTATGGACAGACTCGATATTTGTTCTAAAGATCAAAGGAAAAGACTTAAAATTGTTTATGTAAAGACTGTACATAGATTTATGGCTATAGATTCGAAATTTAAACACACGAACTAGAATAAAAAAGTATGGAGTGTCTTTTATGGATATGGACTCAAAGCAAACACACATGCTAAAGTAAAATATAACAAAAAGTAAATGACTAAATAAGTAAAGTTGTTAGTATAACACGAGAGATAGACCTTATGAAGACCTCATTCCTCTCTTCGGGATGATGGAGAAGGGGCTAGCTCAGATAGGATACCTCTTAACTTCTACCGATGAGGCCATGCCATAAGGTAGAGTCAATCATGACTCTTACCGAAAACTATGTAGGTTGGCGAGGAGGCGAGTGGGGGTTTAGGCAAACATTATCCACAGGACAGGCATGATCGGGGCCTCGACGGCTTGGACAGGTTACAGGTAGTGTGGGACCATATGTCATGAAAGATCACCTGAGGCACTACTACCGCAATGCTTTTAGTGTTCTCGTTCGTAATGGGTGACATGCCATCCCAAGTTTTCTATGTTTCTAAGGACAATAGAGACCTTACCGACCAAGCAGTAAACACATGACAATTCTTTTGACTCTTCATGGCTTTTCACATAGGATTTGAGCAGCTTTCCCTAGCCTATCACGCCCTTTTTATCTAGCCCTTCTCAATTCTCTTTCTGTCCATAACAGTTTACCTATCTTGGTTCTATTTCCATAGGCCATTGTACGCATAACTAGCGGTGTAAAGGCAAACATTAACTGTTGTAGTAGTGCCTAGTTAATATTGTGTAACTTACTGAGTCATCAATTTCTCAACGAGCAAAGCTCCCTAGAGTGTTATCTTAGATCCCTCCCTGCTCCTTTTAGACTATGGGACCGAACAACCCATTTTCCCCCTCCCCCAGAGAGAAGAACAAAAGAAAGTTTAGCTAATTGTCATATTATTCAGACAAAAAGTGTATTTACAAAAGTGTAGTAACTTTGACAGAATTTCCTAAGGATATTTCTCTCACACTCTAGACTCTAGACTAAGGACTTGCCTTAAGCTTTCTATGATTTTCTATTGGGTCTAAAATTTTTGATTCTCCTAACTTAAGACTTGACCTCACTTTTATAGGAGAAGGTTGGCCTTACAAATATACTCTGAAATGAAAATATTATCACACATGGCACACCATTTTAGGAATGGATGGGCCCTACCTTATTCTAAAAATAGTAACCTATCTAAAAATAGTAAGTCTTATCAAGACATACTATCTTCATCTAATTTATTCAAACCGAGCCCCACATAACATGTGTATGGAGCCTACTAAAACAAAACACAAAATAAAAGCATGACATTGGTATGTGACAGCATATACAATTTAGTGAGTTAGCAAATTTAAACAGTTGTAAGTAGGCGTGTAAACTACTTGTAGACATCATGCAAGTAGGTGCGCAAGCTACTTGTAGGCAAGTTTCAAGTAGGTAGATAAGGTGCTGGTGTGGATACTTGGTGACAAAGTATTGCAGCTGGCTTGTGGACAAAATTTGTGGTAGGCTTTGTGGCAAAGGATTGCGGCTGACTTGGTTACAAAATTTAGATCAACTTGGTGGCAAAGGATTGCGTCTGACTTGGTGACAAAGTTTGGGTAAGCTTGGTTGCGGCTGACTTGGTGACAAAGTTTAGGTAAGCTTGGTGGCAAAGGATTGTAACTGACTTGGTGACAAAGTTTGGGTAAGCTTGGCGAGAAAGTTGAGGTAAACTTTGTGGATAATTTGTTTAAGTGGTAACTTTTGGTGGAGGTAGTAATTTTAGAGTGGTTAAAGTTACACATGTCATCAGATAGCATTGGACTATGCAGAGTTTGAAGGTGTCATCAGTAGGTGTAAGCATCGTTCTTCCATCTACCAATCGATATCGGATTTCTTCCTGCTCAGCTCTCTATTCTCAGGGCCTCTTTTGAGCGATCTGGTAAAGTATCTATTCTTGCTCAATGGTCCTGCAATATTATGATCCCATTTTTGTGGCGTAAGATTCAACTTGATGCTGCCATTATTTGAGTGACCTAATCTCTGATAATCTCATATAGAACCTTATATTTTTTATAAACTTGTCAAATCTTTTCCCAGCGAAGGGGATTGTCGGTGTAGTTCCATCATGCTCCTTGTTTGGGCAATATCTCCTTCGGGATAAATCTATTCTATTGGAAGATGATGTTTTCTGCTTCATGGTACTCATTTTCCAAGGACAAAGTAGAGAGGGGGAATCTCTACCATAGGGAAATTCCTAGTCTAGTTTGGACCTATTTGTTGATTATCTTCACTAACCTATGCAACATGAAAATCTTGGCCTAGTAGGAATCTCTAAAGCAACGCACCCACCATCATCTTGGTCGGAACCAAAGTAAGAACTTTTGCAAAAGTGGTTTGATTCTATCAAAATCCCTGAACAGGTTGCACTTGAACTCCATAAGGATGTAGTATTGGTGACATAAGTACCAAAATAGCCATTGGAGTTCCTAGGGGACATCATCTGCCATAAGGATGAATACGTGGTATAATGGGTACTCCGGGTGGACTCCAAAAGGTTTGAGGATGAATCCTCCATATTTTCTGAACACCTTGAGTTAGTAGAACATCCTTATTTCCACGATGATTGACGGATCAAAGGGATCCCTAAAGTAGGTGAACAAGTCCGATGGGTGGTCTGCCATTCCATCTAGAGGTGTTTGTGGTCTTCTGATCATTGAGATGGAAGCAGGGTGTTTGGCATTAATATTTTCACTGGAAAGGTGGAATAACTTATAGGCAGTGGTGTATGGCTTGAACTATTTTCTGAAAGCTATTCCCCTTATTCTAATCACAAGGCGATCCTTGAGTTATTTGTAGATGTCGAATCTAATAATGAGATCTCTTCTAGGGATTCTTAAACCAAGGACCTTGGTCGTGAATTGTAAGGCCGGGAAAAATTCAATAACAACTGGATGCCTAGTTATCAACTTGGTCATCAGGATCTCTCTTGATGGAGTACTGAAGTTCTGGAAGTGAGAAATTGAGGTGATCATCAAGTAGGACTATTGGGTTGAGGAGGGATGATGCGGTCCCTAAATAAATAAGAGCTATTACATGCCTTGGCTTATCCCATTTGGATGAGAAGATAGCTAGCTGAACGTTCGAGGTGTCTACCTCGTCATTTTTTCCTAATTTGGATATCAAGTGGATGCTGTGGCCAGATTCATTAGCGGTGTTGGCATCCTCCTCTGTTGCTTCGTATACTTTTAGATAGAAGAGTGTTTCATTCGTTAGTTCATTCGTTATAGAGAAGACAAACTCCAGGTCATCGTTTCTACTTAGATAGATGACTGTGTGGTCTGTTATTTCATCGAACAGTTGGAGGGTCTTGACTGATCTTCTAGAATATGGTCAGTTTTTGGTAAAGTGTCTAGGTTTATTGCATAGGAGGCACCAGTAACTTTTGTCATAGTTGCCTGGACTTCGCTTCCTGAAGTATCTGGTGCTCTGGGTCATCCTCGTCCTTGTGTCTGGAGGTTTGGGTAGCTTGAACCTCCTGTACTATTTGTGGACCTTCCATCTTGCTCGGAGGCTTAAGCATGCATAGTCAAATTTGTTAACTAAGTCACTCCTACTATATGCCCTGTCAAGTGTCGGGATAATCTATTTCAGAATAAATCTCTTTATGCAAATCCTGTCTGCTGCTTGGAAGAGCGCCTGCCTAATATAGCCAATGTGCATGGCAGTTGTGGTCTTGAATTTTTCTTTTATGATCATCATGACATGCCTTGCTAACATCTTAGGCAGTGATGACATGATTGCCTACTTCAAACTAGGGTCTCCTCCTACCTGAAAGTAGATTCTTGCCATTTTCTGGAAATGGATATCGATGACATTTCTGTCATACGACATGCATTTTATCTCAAAGAACTGTCTCCGTATCTTCTCTATTCATTGACTAGTATATATATATATATATATATATATATATATATATATATATGGAGATAGAGAGAGAAATATGAAAAGACCAAAAAAAAAAACAACAGAAATACTAAAACGAAACACAAAATAAAAAGCATGATGTTGGTATGTGACAGCATGTACAAGCTAGTGAGTTAGCAAATTGTAAATGGTTATAAGTAGGTATGTAATCTACTTGTAGACATCATGCACATAGGTGCGCAAGCTACTTGTAGGTGAGCAAGCAGGTGGATAAGGTGCTGATATGGATACTTGGTGATAAAGTATTATGGTTGGTTTATGGATAATGTTTGTGGTAGGCTTTGTGGAAAAGGATTGCGGCTGACTTGATGAAAAAATTTGTGTAAGCTTAGTGGCAAAGGATTTCGGCTGACTTGGTGACAAAGTTTGGGTAAGCTTGGTTACGGCTGACTTGGTGACAAAGTTTGAGTAAGCTTGTGGCAAAAGACTGCAGCTGACATGGTGACAAAGTTTGGGTAAGCTTGGTGAGAAAGCTGGCGTAATTTTGGTAGGTAATTTGCGTAGGTGGTAAATTTTGATGGAGGTGATAATTTTAGAATGGTGAAAGTTGCACATGTCATCACATAGAATCAAACTATGCAGAGATTAAAGGTGTTGTCAATGGGTGTAAGTATTTCTTCCATCTACCAATTGACGTCATATTTCTTCCTGCCCAGCTCTCTGTTCTAAGGGTCTCTTTTGAGCAATCTGGTGAAGTATCTATTCCTGTTGAATGGTCCTGCAACATTTTGATCCTATTTTTATGGCAAAAGATTCAACTTGATGCTGTCATTTTTTGAGTGACCTAATCTCTAATGATCTCGTGTGGAACCTTGTATTCTTTAGCAACTTGTCAAACCTCCTCCCAGTTAGGGGGGTCGTCAGTGTAGTTCCATCGTGCTCCTTCTTTGGGCCATATCTATTTTGAGATGCATCTATTCTATTGGATGATGATTCTTTGTGCTTCATGGTACTCATCTTCCAAGGAAAAAATAGAGAGGGGGAATCTCCAACATAGTGAAATTTCTAGTCAGGTTTGAACCTATCTGTTGATTATCTTTACTGACCTATGCAACATAAAAATCTTGGCCTAGTAGGAATTTCTGAAGCAATGCACCCCCATCATCTTGGTCAGAACCAAAGTAAGAACTTTTACAAGGGTGGTTTGATAATGTCGAAATCCCTGAACAGGTTGCACTTGAACTCCATAAGGATGTAGTATTGGTGACATAAGTACCAAAATAGCCATAGGAGTTCCTAGGGGAAATCATCTACCATGAGGATTAATACGTGGTAGAATAGGTACTTCGGGTGGACTCCAAAAGGTTTGAGGATGGATCCACCATATTTTCTAAATACCTTGAGTTTGTAGAACATCTTTACTTCCACCATGATTGACGGATCAAAGGGATCCCCGAAGTAGGTGAACAAGTCTGATAGGTAGTCTGCCTTTCCATCTAGAGGTATTGGTGGTTATCTGATCATTGAGATGGAAGCTAGGTTTTTGGTGTTAATCATTTGACCGAAAAGGTGGAATAACTTAAAGGCAGTGGTGTATGGATTGAACTATTTTTTGAAAGTCATTCCACTTGTTCTAATCAAAAGGCGATCCTTGAGTTGTTTGTAGATGTAGAATCCAATAATGAGATCTCTTCTAGTGATTGTTAAACCAAGGAGCTTAGTCTTGAAATGTAAGGCCGGGAAGAATTCAATAACAACAGGATGCCTAGTTATCAACTTGTTCATCAGGATCTCTCTTGATGGAGTATTGAAGTTTTGGAAGTGTGAAATCCAATAATCATCAGGTAGGACTGCTGGGTTGAGGATGGATGATGCGGCCCCTATATCTATAAGTGTTATTACGTGCACCGACTTATCCCAATGGGATAAAAAGATAGCTAGCTAAACGTCTAAGGTGTCAACCTCGTCGTTCTTTCCTGATTTGGATATCAAGTGGACGCTGTGGCCAAATTCATTAGTGGTGTTGCCATCCTCCTCTGCTCCTTCGTATACTTCTAGATAGAAGAGTGTCTCGCCCATTAGTTCATTCTCTATGGAGAAGACAAACTCCAGGTCATCGTTTCTACTGAGATAGATGACTGTGTGGTCTACTATTTCATCGAACAGTTGGAGGGTCTTGACTGATCTTCTAGAATGTGGTCAGTTTTTGGTAAAGTATCCAGGTTTGTTGCATAGGAGGCACCAGTTTCTTTTGTCATGGTTGCCTGGACTTCTCTTTCTAAAGTATCTGGTGCGCCGGGTCATCCTTGACTTTGCTTCTGGAGGTTTGGACAGCTTGAACCTGGACCTTCCATCTTGCTCGCTGGCTTAAGCATGCATAGTTGAATTTCTGAACTAAGTCACTCCTACTGCATGCCCTGTCAAGTGCTGGGACAATCTGTTCCAGAATAGATCTCTTTGTGCAAATCCTGTCTACTGCTTGGAAGATAGCCTGTCTACTGCATGGCAATTATAGTCTTGAATTTTTCTTCAATGATTGTCATGACATTCCATGCTAACATCTTAGACAGTAATGACATGAATGCCTACTTCAAACTAGGGTCTCCTCCTAGCTGAAAGTAGATTCTTGCCATCTTCTTTAAGTGGATATTGATGACATTTCTATCATACAACATGCATTTCATCTCGAAGAACTATCTCCGCATCTTCTCTATTTGTTGACCAATAT
>JAOTQJ010153494.1:0-30721 GCA_025642045.1 Solanum sejunctum
ATGGCCTCTACCACATTTTGGGCACCTAGAATAAGGCACCATACCGCTTTGAACTCTCCCCTTGGAACTTTAGAACTTAGCCTCAACATGGGCTCTCTTGCCCTCACTACCTATCCCCCCCACCACTAGAAGTCTCAAGAGCACCCACTTGTTGATTGAGTTAAGTTGCCAATGTTGTCAATGCATTGGCCATTACCCATAGAGAATTACGAACCTCCGTATTCTACATATCACCATCTTGAGTATCTTGAGATATATCATAAAGTGTAATAGTTAGGGATTAGGAAAAAGTCCTAGGGGACCTAACTCTATCGTATGACATGGATCATCAAGAAGTGAAACATTTCCTAGAATGCCTTTTTGAAATATTTTGTAGAATGCCTCTCACCCTCCTAGTCATAGTTGTGGTGCAAAACATAACTATGAATAAGATTCTAACTGATGTGGTATGTTAAACTCTAAGGATCTAACAACCTAGTGCTCTGATACAAGGTTTGTCATGATCCAAAATAGGGCCTAGACGTGACACAGTGAATGGGGAGCCCAAAAGGGTCCCCAAACAAGCCTCTTAACTTATCATTACACATTATTGGTCACGGAAGCATGTAAATGACATAAAAAAAGTGGGAATATAGAAGGGGGATTGGGACTAAGTGAGAGAGGTTAATACTTAAGTAACATGTAAATGTTTAGGAATAAGGGCAAGAGACTAAGAGAAAGCTTGCATAACATGAACACTGAGAGATAAAAAAAGTCAAGCCTCATAACATATATACATAGCATGTCCAACAACAGTTCTACTACATAGATAAGAGCTGAGGCCAAGAAAACACAACTGGGCTCACCCTTATAGTAAAAATAGCAATAAAGAAGAGTGTCTCAATATATAATAAGTAAAAAATAGGCAAACATCCTCGCAATGGAGGACTTACCAACTAGCTTGAGTAGTACCAAACTAGCCATGTAGAGCAGGATGATGATCAACTAGGTCTCCACTTCCTACATAGTGATATCATGTAAGCAAGAGTATGTGTTAGTATGAATGAATGTACTAAGTATGTAGGATGCAATATAACAAGAGATAGGCATCATAATCAAAATGCATAATAATAGGCAATAAATATCATATAACAACATGACATGTATGATCAACACTTAAGTAAAACATGCTTAAGTAACTCATGCTTATATAGGATATCATATGTGTAAAAGAGACTAAGAAAGATTTTGAAAGTACAAACCCCTTGGTAGGTTGATGATGATGCCACCCCATCAACCTGGTGGTGAGGTATAAGACCCTCACTAGGTTGATGACTACAAACCCCATCTAGGTTATTAAGGCACTAGCTCCTTGATTGTCTATCAAGGTACTAACCACCCGACAAGGTTATCCAGCTCTTATTCCTCCCATATTGGGCATGGTCTAATACAACATTTTATGTAGAATATATCATATACATAAGCTCATTTGATCATCATATAGTCATTCATATCATATCTCATGCTTTGGACCTTCAATTCCTCAAGAAACCATAACTGGATATTTTATCAAATACTTGGCTGGTGTCAAATGGTAGTATAAAGCCATAGAGTTTAGATATGAAATAATTTAAGAAGATCCATTGTAAAACTATCAATAAAAGCCTTTAAAAACTCCTAAGAAATACACATCAAAATGCCTCATCAAATCTTATGATAGATCCAAGATTTATAGCTCAAAATATAGAAAAACAATCACAAGTTCATATTGCTTTAGCATAGTTTACAGACATGTTCATACTAGTAAATCCATTTGTTAAATCAACCTTAAATCATGCAAATTAGATTAACAGGAATCTTGGGTATCATGGGTGGAAGGAACCCATAAAAGAAACCCACATACCTTGACTTTGGAGAGGTTCTTGAAGAAAATTTGAAATGGACATTTGAAGCTTGAATGAAATCCTTAGATCTGGAAAGAAATTGGGACAGTTAAATGTTGAGCATGACTTGGGGCTTGACTTCGTTTCCTTGAATTCAAACTAGACATCTTAAAAACCTTGAGAATAAATGGGGTAAAAAGAACAATTTTTGAAATTTTTTGAACTAGTCCACGTTGCTGACCCATCACGAACAACTACTATTTTTATGAAGTTTCACCAAAAATTATTTTTCTTGGTATAGACAAAGTATACCTTGTAAGTACTCATATTCCCATGTGATTATTCCCCCTTAACAATAATATAAAGCTGGATTTATAAAATTCTGTACAAATTTTGAGATATTGAAAAAAATTTATCATAGGGTCTTTCCGAGCTACATGGAGGGGTGTTTAAATATTCCCAAGTTAAGATATAAGGGAACTACGATTATGGTGGCATTCCTATGCAAGTGTGTGTCATTTCAACCTAGATGTGACATGACACATAGGGAACCTAAAGGAACCCGAAATAAGCCTCTTAACATATAAATCACATATCCTTAGTCGTAGAAGAAAAACATCAACAACAAGAGACATAAATCAATAAAATGGGACTAAGGGAAGTCTTGGATGTTAATAAAACATTCGAGAGTTAAGATCATACCATAAATACATCAATTGTTCCAATAACACCTCTAGTATATATTGGTCAGGGGCCAAGACACTTTCCGGGCTGACCCTCATAGTATCAAATGTTCAACATAAAGAGATAACAAAGCAATAGTAGGATAGCTAGTGTCTCCGAACTTGAGGACTCACCAAAGCTTATCTTCAAGATGCCAAACTTGCCACATGGAGGATGATCAAGAGGAGCTCTAGCCCTACATGGTGACATCATGTAGGCAAAGAGAATATGTTAGTACATTTGAATGTACTAAGTAAGTAAGATGCAATGTAACAAGACATAGCCAAGATAGTGGAGAAGTATAACAACAATAGGGCATGCATGATCAATGTTTGAAGTAAAATATGCTTGTAAAATATATAACTTGCAAATACACTTTATATGTGTAGGAAAAGACCATCTCCACATAGCCCAAGTAAGCAAGCAAAAATAATAACATACCTAGTAAAACCCCACAAATGGGGTCAAGGGTGGGTAGAATGTATATAGACCTTACCACTACTAGAGATGTAAAGAGGCTATTTCCTAGGAACCCTCATCTCAAAACATGTAAGTAGAAAGAACTAGCTATGGCAAAATGGAAGGAAAAGGAACAAAAAGAGCGACTAATAATGAATAGAACATGGCAGTATGTAAATAAAATAAAACTAACATATAATATGACAGATAATGTAAACATATGATAAAAAACACCTAACCGTACCCTTAGCCTGCTACTCTAATTCGCGACCTCCACTTCTTTCTATCTAAGGTCATGTCCTTAATGAGATCAAGTTTCATCATATCATGTCTAATTACCTCCCCTAAGTACATCTTCGGTCTACCTCTAGCCCTCAGAGTATCTCCCAAAACCAACCTCTTGCATCTCCTAACAAGAACATCGGTACTCTATCTCTGCACATGTCCAAACCATCACAGTCTTAATTCCCTCATCTTTTTGGCCACTGGGGCCACCTCTAGCTTCTCTCGAATAGTCTTATTCTTAACCTTGTCACTCCTTATGTGACTACACATCCATCTCAACATCTTTATCTTTGTGACATGCATCTTCTGAACATGTGCCTTTTTAATTGGCCAACACTCCACTCCATACAACAATGATGGTCTAACCACCATTCTATAAAACTTACCTTTGAGCTTAGGTGGTATCTTCTTGCCACACAATACTCCATAGGCCAGCTTTCATTTAGTCCATACTACCCTAATTGATGTGTGAAATCATCATCGATATCGCCACTATACTAGATGATGGACCCAAGATACTTAAAGTTTTCCCTCTTGGGGATAGGTTGAATGGCAAGCCTCATATCAAAGTTTGCTTCATCCCTCTCAACACTAAATTTGCACCTCAAGTATTTAGCTTTGAACTTGATCAATTTGAATCCTTCGGACTCCAAGGCGTGTCTCTAGGCCACCAAACTATCATTAACTTTAGTCCAAGTCTCATCAATCAGTACGATGTCATCTGCAAATAGCATACACTATGGTACCTCCTCCTGGATAGATCATGTCAGCTCATCCATTGGCAAGGCAAACAAGAAAAGGCTCAATACAGATCCTTGGTGGAGTCCTATCTCAATAGGAAAATACTCCGAGTCTCCTCCAACCATTCTTACACTAGTATTGGCTCCATCGTACATATCCTTAATTGCCCTAATATATGCCACTCAGACACCTTTCACCTCCAGACACCTCCATAAGACATCCCTTGGGACTTTGTCATATGTCTTTTGAAGATCAATGAACACCATATTAAGGTCCTTCCTTCTTTCTCTATATTTTTCCACTAACCTCGGAACAAGATGAATTGCTTCAGTAGTCGACCACCCTGGCATAAATCCAAACTAATTCTTTGAGATAGATACTACTCTTCTCACCCTCATCTCCACTACTCTCTCCCAGACCTTCATAGTGTTGATGAATAACTGGATACCCCTGGCAAGCATTACTTGAATTCCAAGGCATGCCACCTCTTGGAAGATGATTGAAGCACATACCCCTCAACAAGGTGGATGGGCATGCCACCCCCTATCATTGTAGGCAAGGTACATACTACTCAACAAGGAAGATTTGGATACCACCCCCTATCATAGTGGTCAAGGTACATATCCCTCGACAAGGTAGATGGGCATACCACCACCCACAAAGTGGCGAAGATACATACCCCTTGACAAGGTAGAGTATCATACCACCTCCAAAAATAGTGGTCAAGGTACATAACTTTCAATAAGGTAGATGGGTATACCACCCCCCATCATAGTGGTCAAGGTACATACCCCTTGATAAGTTAGATAGGCATACCACCCCCATCACAGTGGTCAAGGTACATAACCCTCGACAAGGTAGACGGGCATACCACCCCCCATCATAGTGCTTGAGGTATGTCACCCTATCAAGAAGGTGTGGTCAGCTTATAACACTATAGATACTTTTCATGAACTCAACATATATATATATACATTCCTTTAATCATTATAAAGCCACTTGACTTATAAACCATACAATCGACCATCAATAACTCAAGAATTCATCTAAAGTCATTTTATCAAACACTTGGCAGGTGCTTAATGTTAGTTCAAAATCATTCAATTCAAGAGTAAAATCATGTGAGAAAATTCAATGTAAACCAACCCACTAGCATATAGTAAAACCCTCATGAAAGATAGATTGAAATTCCTCATCAAACCTCATAATAGATTATAGTTTTATAGCTCTAAACATGCATAGTCACAATAGACAAACCATCCCATATTATAAGCTCGAAATAGGTTGACATATGTTTCGAATCATCATTTAATATAACCCCAACATAATTTGTAATCCTAATTTATAATAAATGATACCCATAGGAAATACAACTTAAAAACATGCTATTTCCATTAAAAGAAAGGTTGAGCACCATGGGTGAAAGAATCCAAATGTTGAAATCCATATACCTTGAATTTGGGTATTTCCTTGATTTAGATTTGAATGAGAACTTGAAGCTTGAATGACATTCTCGAGATCTAGAATCAAGCTTGGGATACTTGAATTTCGATGGGATATTTAGTTAAGTGTAAGAGAGGGTTTCAAGAGTGTCTTGAGTGATATAGTGTTGGAAAATGCCTAAATATAGGTGTTTTTACACATAAAAGGGCATGGGTACATGCCCCTAATGCCTTAGCGCCGAGACGAAAAATTAAGTGAGAATACACCTGTGCAATAGGTTTACGCCGTGGAGGCTTCACCGATGTCCTCTGGAATTTGAAAATTTGGCGAATATTATTTCCACTACGGCTCTTAAAAAATTCAGGTTATACCCATTTCCCACTGAAATTTACCCCTGATTAAGAATATGAAGTTAGAATTTTGATATCAAGCATGGATTTTGAGATATATAAAATTTATGATTATGGGCATTTCCAAAGAACATTCTTAGGGCATTCCACTTCCTCATAAGAAAAGTTCTCCTCAACCTCAATGCTTTGTAAAGGAAGAATAACACTAGTATCACTAACCAACTTTCTCAACTTAGATACATAGAAAAATAAATGTATAGAACTCAAACACAAGTGCAAATCAAATCTATAGGCCACATTCTTAAACTGCTCAATAATCTCATAAGGACCTATATATCGAAAACTTTACTTACCCTCCTTTCCAAAATTCACCACACCCTTCATAGGTGAGACCTTCACATACACCCAATCACCAATACGAGACTTATGATCCCTCCTTCCAACCTCGAAATAAAAATGTTAATGACTTTGAACCATCTTTAACTTTTCCCGACCCATTCAACTCTTTCCATAGTATACAATAATTAATCCGGGTCTATAGAAGTCTTCTCATCTTACACAAACTATTCCACCAATATCATACACCTTCTACCATGTAAAAACCCAAACTATTTCACACCACTGCTTGTGTGAAAGCTATTGTTGTAAGCAAGTCAATAAGTGGTAGATAGTCACCCTAATTTCCTTTGAATTCTAACACATAAGCCTACAACATGTTCTCCAAGTTTTGAATTGTTCTTCCAGCTTACCCAACAAATTGACAGAAAAATAGTGCTTGCTTAACTTCATCTTAGGGCCAAGCCCCCTTTGAGATGATTTCCAAATGTAAGATATAAATTGGGTACCATGATTTGATATAATAAAATCAGGCACACCAATAAGTTTAACCAACTACCAAATATATGTAACGTGGAACTATCTTTCCTAGTACCATGCCACTAATACATCTCCCTCAAGTCCCCAGACATTTTTCTAGGTGCTTGGTGAGAAAAATCATGAGAGTTATGGGCCTTACTTATGATTATCTCCTCAAGACCATCAACGTACAAAAAACACAATTGATCTTGGTACTAAGTTACACTATCTCCCCCTTGGGAGAAAACATCTGTCTTATTTCTGGCAACTAACCTCTTCCACACAACAAATGATAGGTCTAAGTCTTGCTTAGTGCTAAAATTAACAACCACAAAAGATTTGGCCCCATTCTGAACTTGTAAACCTCGACCATTAGATCTAGCCAACCTAACACCCAGTCTATCAAAACATTAAACATCGTTTTCCAACTCTTTGTACCCTCCACCAAATAAAGCCACACTTTCCATAGATAGTCCATTAAGAGTATTAGATAAAACATTTGCCTTCTAGGGATGATATTGTGCACTTATTTCCAAGCCCTAATGGATTTTCAAATATCTCCTTTTTCTCGCTTTAAGATCGCCTTGAGTAAACACATATTGTGAGGTCTTGGGATTAGTGAAAACATCAACATGTACCTAATATAAATAGAGACTCCAAATTTTCAAAGGAAATACCATTGCTGCTAACTCAAGATCATGAATCGAGTAATTACACTCATGCACTTTTAATTGCCTTGACACATAATCTATAACCTTACCATATTGCATAATTACCCAACGCAACACAATCTGAGAAGCATGATAACACACCACTACCTATCCAAACAATTAGTAAAGTCACAACAGGAGCTGATATAAGCTGATCTTTCAAGGTCTAAATACTCTCGTCACATTCATCCGACCACACAAATTTATACTTCTTTTAAGTCAACCTAATCAATGGAGATATAAATAGATAAGAAACCTTAAACAAACCTTCCATCATAGCCAGCCAACCCAAGAAAACTTTGAATATCTAGAGGGCCAAGCTTGTCAAACAATGCACATCCTTCACTAATTCCCCTTTGACCTCATCCATAAGATTAACTACAATATGTTCCTTGCCTAGATTGCATTATGAGCCTACAATAACTCTTCTTATCCGGTATTAAGAGATGGAAACAGGAAATCTCAAGACATGATCCATAGCACAATTAGAATCAAGAAGAAGTAAAATATTTCCTAAAATGCCTTATAGTCTCCTACCCATAGATATGGCACGCTTCACATCCAAGAGTAAGACTCTACTGGACATGGCATGTTGGACACCGAGTACAAATTATAAACTTAGTGCTCTGATACCATCTTTTTCATGACCTAGACTTAGGGTCTAGGAGTGACATAATGAATAAGAACCTGAAGCCTCAAAGTATCCAAAATTCAAATCAATGGCCCGAAAGCATATTCAAATAAGTAGCACACAATACTAAGAGATGGAAAGTAGGACTCACGCTATAGGGATGTCATAATAAAAGGGATTAACATGGATTCACATAACACATAACACAAAAAGGCTAAGGGTGGGTGAATATGACTCACTCTATGGGGGTAATTCTTAACTTAGGATCTTTCTAATTTCCACATTAAACATACATACATACATATCACAAACCTAATAAAAAATCCATTGTAGCCACATACAGAAGATATCCATAGCCGAACGCTCCAAATACAACACATAACATATAGACCCAAAACGAGTCTACAAGATGTCCAACAATACCTCTAGTCATAAGATGGAATAGGTCTAATACATGTCCCGGGCTGAACCTCAAAGTAAAAATCAAAATGAGAATAACCTAAGATAGATAAATGGTGGCTTGTCCTTCGAAGATAGGAGTCACTACAATAAATGTCTCAAATTTGATCTAGTTGTTGAACAGTAGATGAATTTAAGCTTAGGTCCCTGCGTTGTGAGACCATGTAGGCAAAAGTATGTGTTAGTATGTTTGCATAAACTAAGTATGTGGGATGTAATGCATGTAACGTACCAAACTTGCACTTCAATGTTAGATGACAAGAGCACATAATATAAAAGAGATTATATAGCAAATAATGTAATGAATAAGATGCTATATATATATAGTGGGTATATGACTATGACCAATATTACAAACATATGTTAGATATTACATAAATTTGTCCAATGTTGACTTCTCATCGGTTAGAGAATATTACTTGCCAAAGGTTATCGACACAATACCTTATGACCTGGTTATTTCGTATGTGGTGGCCACTTCATTATGACCTGGTCATTTCGGATGGACTTTTTTATAAATCTTATCACATCATATCATAAATGAATAACCATCCCTTATGACCTAGTCATTTCGTAAATGGCTACCATTCCTATCTTGGCATATAGTTCGAGGAAAGGTAGAGGACAACCAATCCATCAATGTTAAGTCAAACATCCTACAAGAATACTTATAGATATACATGATTTCTAGAGTAAGTCACTTCAATCCAATTCAATGCATATGTGGGCTGAAAAGCCAAATCATAACTTATATCCATAACATTCATGCTTAGTAATAACCCATTTTTATAACAATATGGTGCAAGAACCCATGATGCTCAAAGAGCCTTAAACATAGTCATTTATGTGATCACATTCTTGTCATAACCAATATCTTCTCAAAATCATATCATAGAACATAAATGGCTTAACCCACTTGATAATTTCCATAATAATCCAATGTCATGAATTCAAATTCCATGAATGATATGAAAAAAATGGGTAATTAAGATTCCATCTAAAATCAGCATTATAATATGAAATTGAAGAAAAAAATAATTAAATTCATATTTAAAATCATAATATAGTCACTCATCCATAAATAAGCCTTAAAAGGGTCATGCATATTCATAGTTTCATAAACATGTGCATAATTCATCATATTCTTGTTTAATAAAATTAAAATCATGAAACAAGTACTGCCCATGCACCAATTTAATTTAATAAACAAGACAATTGAAAACTCAACTTTAAAATGAGTAAAATTCGTGAAAAGTGCTAGAAAAATTATGGGTCTCTTTGGTTTAAAGAGACAAAGACCAAACCCACATACCTAGACCTAATGAAGAAAATTTAGGAGTAATTTGAAGAAGCATTGAGCTTTCTTGCTTCCCTAGTTGAAATCCCCACTAGAGTTCATAAGAATATCTTTGAGCAAATTTCGAAGTGTAAGAAATAAATTTGAATGAGATGAATAGGGTTTAGGTCATTTGGTGGTCTTATTATACCATAGAAAGTCATAAAATACCCTTAAAACAACTAAAAATTACATAAGGTCCATTAATGACATGTAATTTAAAAATCTCGCGCATACCTCTACACAGACAAGTTCTACAAAAACGGGCATTACTTTTTCACGAACTCTAAATAAGGTGAAATCAAGTGCCTTAGAAAGATAATTGTAAGAGATTTAATTTTATAGGTCATGGTCCACCTAGTTCTCTTTGTGCTAAGAAAATTACCTTTTAAAGTTCCCTTTTACCTGTACTTATGAAAAACTTAGTCAATAAAATTCCTTTAAGCTTGACTTTATGTAGGAGACCTATGATGGACTTAAACAACATTTATAAGATTGATTTAAAGGCTTTGTAGTGAACCTAGCTTGATCTTGAAGATTCCCATATTTAGAAAATTTTTGAGCCACAAATGAGCCACACAGAAAGGCCACACAGTCCGTGACACTCGCTGTGGCACCTCCCTTAGACAAAATAAAATCTCTCATGCTAAGAGTGAAGTTATACTTAGAAATATTTCCACCTCGATGGCTATACAGTTGGTCATAGGGCCCATGTGTGCCTTCACACGATCTGTGTGAAATGGTCGTGTTCCACTACTTAGCTTCTACTATTGGTGTTCCAAGGTCAAGATCATCACACGACCCCCCCACATGGCCCATGAAGTGTCACACGGCTCGTGTGAGGTCCAAGTGTGATGTGCCTTAGCCTAAAACTCCACTCAAAGGCCTCAAACCAAAAATTAAGGCAAAGATTGGGCCACTAGCGCCTACATGGCTCATGTGACCTCACATTGACCGTGTGGTCTCGATTGAGATGACACTTGGTAAAAAAAATTTCCAAATCAAAAATCTCAAACTTCAATGAAGACGTACAAAATTAAGGTCATTTCACAAAACAAAAACAACAAAAATATAAAATGAGGAAAATGAAGATTAATTCCTGAATTACTCCAATTAAACTAGTCTAGCAATATCCCTCGATAATGGCACCAAAATCATGATGCTTTTGTGCTGTCAAAATACAACATATTTGGTGACTAAAACATTGGATTTTGTGTGTCCTTAATGCAACTCTTTATGATTTTTATTTGTTTTTGTATTTCTTTTTTACTGAAAATACATATTGACTTGATTTGGGAGAAAAGTTGCAGATTTTGTTGATTTTTGAGGAACTATGGGCCCCACTATGAGTCGTAGCTTAAGCTAAGAATCGTAGGGGATGATTTTTAGCAATTAACACTTTCTGAAACCAAAATCTGAGAATTTAAAGTTCAGCCATACGAGCTTAAGTATTAGTCATAGTGCTTCCTACGAATCATACGAGGGGGCCTCGTAGCAATTAGCAGTGCTAATTCAAATTGGACCAAGAAATGCTAGGTGGGACCACGAGAAGAGACTACGAGATGTGGACTAGACTACGACTCAAAGAGGTTATTCATAGCAGTGAAGTACAAAATTCCATGTACTAACCACGAAAGCCTGTTTATGGCTCGTAGGCCACCCTACGAGCCATAGCAACGAGTAGTAGCAGCTACAGACTAGATTTTCTAGTTATTTTAAGGACTTTTTTATAAATAATATATATAGTATATCTTAGGGTTTTAGAATAAGTTTTTGAGAGCTTTTTCATTATTTTAATAACACAGTTAGATTTTAAAGAGGATTTTAGAGTAGAAAATTAGGGTTTTACTTTGAGACTCAAAATTTGGAGATTAGAATCACTTGTGGATTAATTTCATAATTCAAGCATGTGAATCAAAATTCAAAGTTGGTTTTATTGTTCTTCATTCTTTTTGGGTAATTTCTCAACTATGTTTGTTTCATTCATTTTTATTTTCTTACATAAGTTATGAGTAGGTAAATCAACTTGGGGTTGTGGGAACCGTGAGTAGCTAACTTGAAGAACCTGAATTATTTGCATTTCTTGAGTTGGGTATTTGCATGTATTGTTCATTTTCCTTCATTTTGCTTGTTGTTTAATGGTGGCCAACATTAAACCTTGCCTAGCATCATTATCACGATCAAGGCAATGATAAATAGGAAAAAGATATAGGTGACATGATTTAATTGATGTGTTCTTTTCTAATCAACAAAACCTGGCCAATGAGAGTTTGACTGGGATAGTAGGTAATGATTAGTTGGCACAATATGGTAGCCAGCCAATCGACATAGTGAAATTTGACCTTTACCTTTGCCCAATGATTGGAAGAACTTAAGTTACTATCCTGCGAATTGGTCACTATTCTTGCTATGACATAGCCTATGACACGTAGTGTGAGCTACAACTCGTATGTAGGCTCATATGGCCTATGTTTCAGCAAAATCTGCAACGTTTCTTCACAATCATGCCAACATAACTTTTCTACAAGATTAACATAAAAATACATCAAAACACTAAAAAGTCTCTTTAAAAACTCACAAGATCCCATGTTTCAGACACCAAATGTATTGTATTTTGATAGCACATCAACACCCTCAACCTATAATTATTAATTGTCCTCAAGCGATGACTTAATCTACACTGAAAAAGAGAAATACATAGTAACTATGCTAGTGGCATATATATCAACTCTTCTGATTCAGTTATCCAACTACCATTTTCAAAATAGGATTGTAAAATTATTTAGCAAACAGGAACATAATGCGATACCTGGCTATCCAACTATGATAAGCGAAGGAGCGTCAACCATCCATAATCACTACTATAGTCATAAGCTACTCAAATAGTGCAAATGCCATCAATAGAAAGAAGTCCCTTATACTTACTCAAGAACATTCAGAAATCAAGGATTGAGGAAATATTCTCACTCTGACAATTGAAATTCATGCATAATCATAATGGCTAACATCATAAGCTTAACCCAATACTCATTTTTTTGGTTTACTTCCAAAGTGGATTTGGATAACTTTAGGACTTAATGGCTTGTAACATGGGATTAAGGGGCTTTGGTAAGGTATTTTAGGCAAATAGTGACTAAAAACTATCCTTGAACTATGTTTACTAGCACTTTTTACTTTCATAATCTAGCCCTTTCACTAAATCTTCCCTTATTTCCCCATTTTAAGCTTTTCTAGGGCTTTTTATTTCACTTTTCAGCTGTGCCTTCATTTTGAACTGTTTTTTGCTATTCTTTTCAACTCAAGGCACTCTTCCTTTTCTTTTTATTCACCGGGCTCATGATTATTCATTTTATTTCTTTTTACCTTAATGAACTACCTCATTTTTGTTACTTTACCATAATAAAGGCCATCCTTAATAGGCTTTTAGCCTAAAGTGAAGTACACAATATCTATTCTTCAAACAAGGGTAACCAATGCAGCCACAATCAACTTAGGCTTTTAGCCTCAATCAAGGTTCATATGTTCAATGATAGGTCAACACCAATATCAGGGTATTTCATCAAACGAGATAAGGTCAGCAAAGTGTCAAAAAAATGAGTACATGAGAGGCTCAAACATTTGGAACAAGGGATTCACTAGTTCATGTAGTGTGTAATTTAGGCAAAAGTGGGATTAATATTATAACAAAGGCCCAAGATTACTTCCAAATCAACCAAATCACCAAAGCCAGCTTAGAGTGCTAGGTCAAGTTCTAAGTCCACACAATGATACATTAATGCATCAAAATAAGCTCACAACACACATGAAAATTGCATCCTCAATCAATTATAGACTCACAGGTCAAGCTCTCAGTCTTTGCTTACCTTCACAATATCAGTACATATATTGCCATATACTAAAAAATGTATGGATGCATCAACAATCATAATCTCAAAAACTTTAAGGGTGCCAAATTTTGTATTAAAAGTTTAAAGAAAATCTAAGAACTATATATATATGCCAAAAGATAAAATTACTATGCATTTACAATCATCTATGCTTCCTAAAACATGTCAGTCCAACAGAAAATGAAACATCCACAAGGAAAAAGAAACACGACAAGAAACCTTGGGATAAAAAATAGGGAAAATGATAGACAGGAGGCTACTCCGACTTCACCTTAATCCATAACTTCCACCACACCACCAAAAGATGATACTTTGACCTCGAAGTAAAGAAAAGAATAAAAACCAAACATAATATCATGGAAATATATACATACATGCATTGAAAACCAAAAATAAACATTCAAAGTAGAACTAAAAATAACACCCAACATAAACATATTTAAACATAAAAAAACCAACATAATCAAAAGATAACAAAGTATTGAACACAACAAAATGAGGACTAGGGCAAAAAGAAGTAAAATATTAAGGTGAATCAAACAGCGGTCCCAAAATAGTCTATTGGGGTCCTGGGGTTGTTTCTCCTCCTCTGCTGCAGTGCCAGAAGTACCCTTTCCGGGTGGCGTGTGCCGTGATCTCTCTTTCTCAATAGCTTCCATCAAAAGTGACTCCTATAAAAACTCCTAACGTATGGGATCTTCCTCTTCTCTCACCTTCTTCGGGGTTGGCTCTAGGTCAAAGTGCTCGAAGGCCCTCTTCCCTTGGTTGTCCGAATAGGCAGCAAGCCAATTAAATGCCTCATCTCCTAATCGTGCTCTCTCCAGGGATAAAATAGCGGCTGTAAATATTTGTAGTAAGTCAGCATTGAATTCGTCCAACTCCTCAGTAACTACGCTAGCATCGATAGGCCTAGCTCCCTTAAGACTCTTGTGAGGTCTGGCCTCAAACTCACCTACATTGGCATCCACTGCTCAAACTAACTTATCAACCAAAGCTCAAGCATATGCCTTCATCCTTTCATCAATGCCCGAATAGTCTGATCAATTAATAGCTGGACCCGTATTGATAACTCATATAGCTTGCCTTTCTACTATAGTCACCCTGCGCAATAAAGCCTGAAATGCAATAGTAAAGAAAAGAGGGTCAACTATAAAGAAGGTGATATTAGTGCTGGAGTGTTGAAGGATGGTGTAGACTCAATCTTAACAGTAGGTGTGGGCTCTGTAGCCGGAGTAGTGCAAGTAGTAGCTGAAAGAGTTGCTTATGGTAAGGCCACCAGGTTCTCATCATCCTTTACGAGGCTAGGATCCATAGTGTGTTTGGCCTCTAAATGAGGGTCCCAGTAAGGGTAGGAAGACCTGTTGCACTGCATAGTCGATGAATCAGAACTAGAAATAGTAGTATAGTTCTTGTCCATGCTGCAGCCTTATAAATTTGCTCTAAAATGACTTGGGCCCAATTTATATCATACCCATCTAGAAGGCTAGACATCAATACACCTACCTTGGGGGTGATCATATTATCTGTAAAACTTGGCCTAATATGCTAATGGATAATGGACTACCAAAACTTGGCTCAAAATGAGAGGTTGGCTTTTACTATAGTATCTGCGTGGTTTGTGACCAGATCAGCTCAACATCCTCCACATAAATCTAGATAGCTATCCACCGTAGAAGCTCCATCTTAGACTAATGTCCTTCCCAGTCATTGCGGTCCTCTTCTTCTTAATACGGCTATCGTATTCCTCGATGGATTGAGGGATTGTATAAGTAGGCCCAAAATTGCACTCGTCGGATTGTCTCCTCCAAGATGTCAACTCTCCTGCCCTGCACTATCACCACCCGTAGCCTCCACTACTCAATTGATCTTTTCTTCTTTGGCAACCTCCGGAGAAGTGTAGGAAGGTATACTGTATAGATCTCATGGACTATATAAGTGGTATAGTTGCCCAACTGTTGTATGATCCATCATAGTCCATGCTCATCCAACCCGTTATCCAATTTGGGCACTCTATCTAAGCTTGAGGCATTCAGCCAGGACTCCTCATGAAATTGTCGAACAGGCTTGTCTTGCTGTTTAGGCTCCAACCCTTGGTCAAATATATCCTTCATCCCAGGAATGCACCATATATGGTTGGTTAGGGTCGGGAGTCGACATACTCCTGCTGAGAAGTGCTCTCTAACTCTGAACTAGAGTTTGAGGGGGTCATTTATGGCAAGCAACTTTCTATCTTATCCCCATTCCCCTATTGTATCTCCCCTTCAGACTCGAAGGAACTACTCACTTCTATGGGCATTTATTCCGTGAGTGCTCAATTTTGAGGTGTATTGGCCTTCGGATCTAATTCGACTCTGTGGACTTCCACAGAGTCCTCAGATTGCTCAATTTTAGAGGATTCATCCCGCAACCTCTGTTGTAGAGTTTGAACTGTCCGTTTGTCTTTTGGAGGCATTTTATCTATAAATAACCCCAAAGCAACATATAAGTCCAAGATGTTTGATCCACTGAAATATAGATAAAGAATAAGAAACAAAGACAACTAAAAGGTAATTATGCACTGATGTAACTAGAGATGAGTAAGTATGAGTGTAGTTATGACTCATAGGGTGACCTACAAATCGTATACTAGCCTTGTAGAACCAAGGTGCCTTCAAAATTCTTTCTAATCAAAGATATGAGACATAGTATGACTCATTGGATGTCCTACAAATCATAGTCTTAGTCTCATACCTATATTCAGAAGCATTTTCGAAACTTTGCAAAGTTTACAAGACCCTCACTATGAGTCATAGCAGGCGCTACGAGTAGGAAACATGAAGGAACTACAGGTGTCTAATGCTTGCTAAAAAGGGACACTACAACTCGTATTGGAGCATATAAGAGTACCTCATAGCTGAGTACAAATTTCACCTGTAGTGCCTACTTTGTTGCACATAAGGCACAAATTACACACAGAGGTTCAATTTAATTGGGCACAGTAGAAAACTTCAATCCTAATATTCAAAATTTGAAATGACTATTATCCCTAATAGTTGAAACTGATTCCACATTTTGTCAAGCACACCGAACACAGAATACTTCACAAACTAACACTTGAAAATTACATAATACTCCTAGGAATGCAATTTTAGCACATACAATTCGATTTAATCCTAAATGTTCAAGCAGAGGCATCACACCTTCAATTGTGACAACTATTTAGACCATAAGTGAGCAAGAATTATACATCACATACCAAAGATCATAAATTTCTTACTCATAATCACCCAGTCAAGAATTTCAACAAGGTTAAATTCACAATTCAACTATTTAAAAAGCCTAAAAGCCCTCGATTACGAGTCTATTTCAGTAATGCATGTATGTCATGCTTAAACATGATTAATCTAAACTTATACTCATTTAGGGGATAATGCTCATCACCAAAGATTGACAAATTAAATCAAAGAGCTTACCAATCGAATTGAGAAGTGAATCAAAGCAAAAAGGAATGAAATTGACCTCAAAACCCTAAATATCAATACCCTCATTAGAATCTTCACCGGAAGTTAATGTCGGTAGATGGGATTTTGGTCAAAAAAAGAGTTACAAAGTGAAGAAAAGGATTTCCACCAACATAGGGTTAAGAAATTTGAATTTTTGGTGTCAAAAATGATTTTTACTCCTTATATTTTTAAACCATGTCGAACTTTTAAAAAGCTTCAGGTGGGGGCTATAAGACCTCGACTACGAGTCATAGATCATGTCCCAATATCTTATAAGGCCCAACACTTATAAAAATTTAGTAATCTTACCTAGGTACTATGATCCTCACTTACAACTCGTAGTGTGTCGTATGAGTAGTAAGGTTGGCTCGTAATGTATGTGCCAACTTATGATACTCAATGATTCCCTCTACGATGCATGACTATGAGTCATAATGAGGATTACAACTTATAAGCCTGATCATATAGGTTGCTCCAAGTGTAATATTTTAGATCTTTAGTTCTTTAATTCTCACTTGCAAAGAAAATCTCAAAACATAACAATTCCTAATATATTACCATTGCATCAATGTCTTTCAATCATACAAACAAACTCATAACTTCTACGAAAAACTCTTAACAACCAGAAACACTTATAAATAAACCAACACTTATCAAACAATGCTTGGTTTGCCTCCCAAGAAGTGCTTTGTTTAATGTTGTGGCTCGACTTTGTCATCTTCCTTCATCAACTGACATTGAGGGTCCACACTACTCTTGCACTCATCTGGGTGTTTCATGGATTGGCTAATATCGAACACAACTTCTGCATCATTAACCCTGAACCATAGCTTACTTGAATCCATATCCACTAAGGCTATCCCAGTGGCCAAAAATGGTCTCCCCAAAATGATGGGCACCTCAAAATCAACTTCGCAATCTAAGATCACAAAATCTAATGAAAAGATGAATATATCAACTTTAACAAGCAGATCTAAAAGGATCCACTCTAGCTTTTTAATGGTTTGATCTGCCATAAGCAACCTCATTCTTATCAGTGTAGGAGCACCAAAGCCAAGCTTTTGGAATACAAGAGGCATTAAATGGATCCTTGCTCCAAAGTCGCAAAATGCTCTTGCAAATTCAATATCACCAATATTGCAAGTGATGATGAATGCCTCGTGGTCTTCTCATTTTTGCATAAGGTATTTGGTTATAATTGCACTATATTGTTTGAGTTATTATGAGAACTCTTAGGTCAAAGTGTACTTCTTAGTTACCAAATCCTTCATATATTTGGCATGCCTGAGTATTTTCTCCAAAGCATCTAGAAGTAGGATGTTGGTGGAGAGTTGCTTCAACATCGAGAGGATGTATTTGAGTTTACCTATCTCTTCCTTTCTCTTAAGCCTCTAAGGGAAAGGAGGAGGAGGTTAGGGAATTGATTGCAATTTCTCATGCTCCCTTACTTCTTCTTATTGCATCCAAACAACTTTCGGATCTTCTCTCTCAACATCAACTTTACCACCAAGACCCTTCTTATCGACTTCATCCGCAATCACCGGCATAGGGGTATTTACCATGCTTTTGCCACTCCTAGTCATAACCGCCATGCAGTGGTCTTCATTTTTAGGGTTTTGAAAAGTATTGCCTGGTTGGGTGCCCTTTTAGCATTGGTTCAACTGTTAAGACAGTTGTCCAAATTGTTGTTCAAGTTGCTTGATTCCCACAGAGTGAGACCCTACCTTTTAAAGATGATGGTAGGGATACTTTGAAGGTAGCCCTATTAATAGACTGCAGTTTTATATCATTTGGAGCAATCCACTCGATACTGTGAAGTTAGTATCTGCTGGTAAAGGAGGCACTACTATAGCACCAATAACATCCACAGCCTTAAGATTTAATTGATATTCATTCTATCCATAGGTATTTTCATTGAAGTCCCTGAGCTATGGTCCATTACCCCTTTATGCAGAATTCTCTTCTCTATCCATTTCATAATTCGTATGCATATCCTCCTCAACCTCAATTTCATCATTCACTTGAGCCATCCTTCTTGGTAGTCGATGGATCTCCAAATTTAGTACAACAAAGGGTATTGCCTTTGCTCCTTATGTTGGGCATATAACCTAGTACACCATGCAAAAGAAATCAAACAACAAAAACAAAAACAAAATTAAAATACAAGAGACTCTAGAAATCAACACTAGAACTAACTAATAGTGAAATCAAATCAAAACTAAGCCATATTCTCCGACAATGGCGCCATAATTTTATGATGACAATCTGATGTTAACGCTCCAATAAGAATGTAGTCCTTGTTAGTAATCAACCTAACCGAGGTTAGGATCAAATCAACGGGGAATACAGGGCTTGACTACAATATTTTATTACTAATCATTTCTAGTATTTATGACTGCAATCTCTAAATTGGGGGGGGGGGAGATTTGTGATTAAAAAACAAACTAAAATAAATACTAATTATAATGCAAGGAAACACTCGATTTTGGGAATAACTTAGTAATTATGTTCTCCATGGTTCGTCGACTTGATTACCCTAGATATATAGCTATAACTGGTGAGTCGCATGCAGAACAACAACTTAGATTCTTTCAGCATTCTTGTGAAGGTGAAGGTCGAACTTCACCATAGAGCTTGGTTGGCCACCATGGCATGCCAACTAACCATTACCAATATTTTCAGTCAACCTCCCTTTTGTCAAGTTTGGTTGATTAGGCGAGAACACATCAATCGTATTCTCTCATATACTTTCCTTTTTCTATTCATCACTACCTTGTTTAGAATCATGATACTAGGCAAGGTTTGGTGTTGACCACCACCAAACAACAACAAAAATGAAGAGAAATAGATAATACATGCAAAACCATAGTCATAGAAATATAAGAACAGTAGGTTATTTCAAGTCAACTACCCTTAGTTCGCACAACCCCAAGATGTGGGTTCTTAGCTACTTACTGCTAAAGCAAAACACACAAAAATGCATATAATAGACATAGTTGAGAGTTTCACCATTAACAACGAATAGGCACCACAAGTTGCAAATCCGTAAGCTTCATTGATCAACAATGAGTACAAGGAAAGATTTGCAATCCCCAAAATAATTATTCCAAGAAAGAACAATAATCTACCAAAACCCTAAGCAAAGCTTCAAAATGTAAGTGTGAAATGTCTACTGGTCAAACTCCTTAAAAAAACCTAACTTACACTATATAGTGTTTACAAAATAACCCTAGAGTTTACATAGAAAAGACAGTTAGCAGCTGATAAATCTCGCAGTTACAACTAATAGGATGACTTATGAGTCATAATTGAAGTCTCGTATCAAGTTCTTAGCATCTTGGATTGAACTGGTACGACCTATAGGTATGAGTCATTGCTTGGCCATTGAATAATATGTTTATTTTGTAGTTTTAGTCTTTAGTTTTTGGTATAATATTTTGACTCTCTGATTCTTTCTATGAATCCACCTATACACACCATAGTTTACATTATAACTTGTAGGCTGGGCTCGTAGGCGTGACCTCCACTTGGTAGATTTTTAATTTTTGCTATGATTATTACTACGACCCAACCTATGACTTGTGGCGTGAGCTATTGATTCGTAGGTGGGCTTGTATAACCTATGCTTTAACAAAATCTGCAACATTTCTTCAAAATCATGCCAATCTAACTTTTTTACAATATAAACACAAAAATAGATCAAAACACTAAAACGTCTCTTTAAGAAATCACAAAATCCCTTATTTCTGGCACCAAATATAATGTATTTTGACAGTGCATCTGTTACTAAGTATTCATGGATTGATTTACATTAAGTTACCAAGTGTTTGGTAAAATGTCCAGTTTAGGGTTCTTGAGTTATTGATGATCTATGCATGACCTATGAGTCAATTGACTATATGATCATAAAAGGAATGTAATTATGTGTTGATTTCTTGAAAAGTATTTGTAATGTTTCAAGTTGACCACAACCAATTGAGGGGCTGATACATCAATCACCATGGATGGTAGGGTGTGACAACCATCAACTAATTGAGGGATTGATAGCTCAATCACTTTGGATGGTAGGGTGTGAAAACCATCAACTTATTGAGGGGTTGATGCCTCAATTTCCTTCCTAAGAGGATGTAGTCTTTGGATTCGATAATGATGGTCTCTTACTAAACATGTCATATGTTATATATAAGAATCGTTATTTCGAGCATAGATCATGAATGTCATATTGCCATATGCCCATCCATTGCCTAATTATGCATTTCGATTATGATACCTATCTCTAATTGGATGTCATCCTACATACTTAGTGCTTTTAAATGTAGAATCGCATGCCTATATGGTGTTGCAATGTAGGAACCAGAGCTCCATTTCATCATCCTCTTCCTTCACGTGGCTAGTACTCTTTATTAAAGCATGCTTGATAAGTTCTTAAATCTGAGGAAAATAGCTATTTATCCTATGTTATATGAAGAATCTTTACTCTTTTTGGATACTTATCACTATAAGGGTGAGCCCGAAAAGTTGTCTTGGACCCTGCCTAATCTATGTTAGAAGTGTTGTTGGACAAGTTATGTATTTATACTATGAGCATTGAATCTTTCGATGATTTATGCTATGAAAGACTTTCCTTAGTCCCTTTATCATCATTTATATTCTCTTCTTGTTGTTTAATTGCTTCCGTGACCAAGGATATGTAAATGATATGCTAAGAGGCTTGTTTGGGATCCCTTTGGATTCCTATTCATCATGTCACATTTAGGCCCTAGAGGGTGCATATAGAGATAACCATGGTTGTTATTTTAAAGATATAGGGTGCCAAAAGCCGAGTAGTGCTGAAGATTTTGGTATAGAAATAGTCCTTATGTACCTTCTCATAATCGTGAAGCCGGTTCTGGCAATTTAAGAATTGAGAATATGGTTGACAAATTGTTGAATAAAGCGGGGAACCAAGATAAGACATTGAAAGGGATGAAATTGGATATCTCAAGTATCAACCAAAAGATAGACTCTCATTTAGTAGCCATCAAGTAATTAGATCAATAATGTAGCCGTCTTCTCAATTGAATCAACACAAAAAGTGTACTTTGCTGACAAATATGGTCCAAAACTCGAAGAATGATGGCATTTTATGGAAATAACAACCATGATAGGTAAAAGTACCATTGACACTTCCATATCGATCAAAATAGAAATTATTAATTTGAAAGAAAACATGAAAATGGGTGAAGCCGAGAGAGATAATGATGTGAAAAATAGGGTAGTTGAAGAGGGTGACAAACCAAGGATGTATAAGACCTTCCCAAGAATTCCTCCCCCTTTCTATCAAAGAATCAATAAGAGGGAGGAGGAGAGCAAGCTCTAGCACTTCCTATCACTGCTCAAGAAACTATCCGTGAGCATCCCTTTGATTAAAGCCTTAGTGAAGATGTTGGATTATTCAAGGTACATGAAGGACTTGATCACAAAGAAGTAGATGGCGAGTCAAGTTCTTTCCCACAATATTCAACATTGTAGTGCTATCACCACTAAGTCATTGGTCTAAAAGTGTGAAGACTCAGGTGCTTTCACTATACCATTCACTATTGGAGTGGTAGAATTGACTAAATAACTTTGTGATTTGGGTGCTAGCATCAACATGATACCGCTTGCAATCTTTAAGAAAATTACTTAAGAACTCCTACTCCTACAAAAATGTAGTTACTAATGCCAAACAAAATGGTTAAGAAACCCATGGGAGTACTTTATGATATGTTGGTAAAGCTAGACACATTTATATTTACTGAAGATTTGGTTATACTTCACTTTGTAGTTGATTTGGCAGTTCCTGTTATTTTGGCGAGGCCTTTCTTAGCTACATATCATACTCTAGTTGATATGGAGAAGACCTACTCACATTCAGATTTGGGAAGAAGAGGTCGTGTTTCATTTTTGTTAACAAGAGAGGAAGAACTGTGATCTAAGGGTAGTGTTAGTGATTGAAACTATTGATCATGATGATGAGACAATGGTACTTGTTGAGCTACGACTAGGATTTGACTCTTTGGAGGCAGTATCGATGAACTTTGATGGTGATATTATCCAGATTATGAGGAGACAGTGAATGCTCTTGGGTTGTCATTCAGCCCTAGGGGTTAAACCAAGTTGGAGCTAGACTTAAAGAAACAGGAGGCACCACCCACAAAACCCTCTATTACATTTGAAGTATGCATTATTAGGAGAAAACAATACATTACTTGTCATAATAGCTGCGGATTTGAGTAAGGGGCAAGCAAACGCCCTTGTGGCATTTCTCAAGCAATTTAAAAGGGCTATTAGTTGGACTATTACAGATATCATTGATATTCCTCCGGGGATGCATCTCACAAAATCTAGTTAGTTAAAGACTACAAGTCCAAAATCGAGTATCAAATGTTTCTGAACACCCTTATGCAAGAGGTTATTCGCAAGGAAATCATCAAGTTGTTAGATGCAAGAATAATCTACCCAATTGCAATGGGTGAGTCCAGTATAGTATGTATCGAAAAAAAGGGTGTATCACAGTAGTGCAAAATGCTAAAAATGAATTTATCCCTATGAGCTAGTTACTAGGAGGAGGATATGTATTAACTACAGAAAGCTCAATGCCTCAATAGAGATGCATCATTTTTATATGTCGTCCATTGATCAGATGCTTTATAGACTTGCAGAAAAAAAGTGGTACTATTTTCTTAATAGGTATTCTAGCTATAATCATATCTGGATTGCTCTAGAAGATTAGGAGAAAACTAATTTCACGTGCCCATATGGTACATTCGCATTTAAAAATTTGATTGTGTGATGCCCTAGCAACATTCCCATGATGTCTATTTTATCATATATGGTGGCAACCACTATTGAGGTATTCCTAGATGATTTAAGTATGGTTGGATACTCATTTGAGGATTGCTTAAAACACTTACATGATGTTTTGCAAATATGTTTTGAAAGTCACTTGGTACTAAATTTGAAGAAATGCCATTTTATAGTTAGAGAAGGTATTGTGTTGGGCCATAAAATCTTGGGTAAAGGCATTGAGGTAGACAAAGCTAAGATTGAGGTAAGTGAAAAGCTTCCACCAACTATCCTTGTAAAGGTTGTTAGAAGTTTCTTGGGGCATGCACGATTTTATAAATGGTTCATAAAAGACTTCTCAAAACTTTCACACCCATTATGCAAATTATTGGAGAAGGATGCCAATTTTGTGTTTGATGATGCATGTATGCAAGCATTTAAAGAGTTGAAAAAGTTGTTGATCTCAACACAAATTATTGTAGTTCCTCATTGTTTAAAACCATTTGAAATAATGTGTGACACTAGCGGGGGTTGCATTAGGTGTGGTCTTGGGAAAGCGCAAAGGGAAAATCTTACATCCTTTATACTATTGTTATGACCCAAGCCTAGGGCCTAGACGTAACATGGTGAATGGGGAACCCAAAGGGACCCCAAATAAGCCTCTTAGAATATCAATCACACATCCTTGGTTGCGAAAGAAAAATAAGCAGCAACAAGAGATATATAAAAAGGGAACCGGGACTAAGGGAAGTCTTTGATAATCATTAAAGCATCAAAGAGTCAAGATCATAGTATAAGTACATCATGATATCTATCAATACCTCTAACATGGAATAGAGTAGGGGCCAAGACACTTTCCAGGCTCACCATTATGTGTAACAAGTGCTCAACATAATAAAGTCCTAAAATTGCATGAGTAAAATAGATAGTGTCCTCGGACTTAAGGACTCACCAATGCTTATTTTCGGAGTACCAAACTAGCCATATGGAGGATGATCAAAAGGAGCTCTGGACCCTACATGGTAATATCATGTAGGCATAGGATATGCGTTAGTATGTTTTAATGTATTAAGTATACGAGACACAATGTAACAAGATGTAAGCTAATATAGTGAAAATGCATAATCATAAACAATGGATATATAATCTCAATATGGCGTGCATGATCAATGTTCATAGTAAAACATGCTTGCAAATCATTCATCTTCCAATGTGTGTGTGTGTATATATATATATATCATTCTTATATGGGAAGTGACCTCAATCGACATAGACCAAGCAACTACAACTTGGGCTCTAAGGCTTGACATCCCTTCAGTTTAGGTGATCGGGCATGACACCCCCCAGCAAAGTGTGGTCTACTTGTCAAGGCAAACCAAACATTGTAACAAGAAATAGATGCATCTACTAGTATAGAAATGGTAGTAATTACAGTTCTATGGTGGCACATAGTTTGGAGACTAAAGACTTTATGTAATGACCCCTCGAGTCGAGCCCCTATCTTAAGCCTCAATCAGTTCTAAGTTAAATCCAATGAAATACTTAAAATAATCATAATTTAATTATAACATTAATATCTTATGAGAACATGACTTGAGTTTCTCATAAACATGCTTGACCTCCAGTAGTGAGCCTAACTTGAACATAAGAGTAGATAATAATCATACATGAACCCTTGCTTTAATATGAATAGCTGACAAGAGGTAGAAATCTTGAAATAGGGCTTAACTTGATAATTGTAAAATCACAAATATTTTCATGAATTCAATACATACTTGAAGACCTTAATAATCATGAAGTCACATGACTTGTAAACCATGCAACAGATCATCAAAAACTTGAGAATTCTTGACATGTTATTTTATCAAACACTTTGTGAGTTCTGGATACTTGTTCAAAATCATCCAATTCAAGAGTAAAATAAGATAAGTAAACTCAATACAAATCAACCCACCAACATGTAGTAAAATCCTCATGTAGGGTACCTTGAAGTCCATTACAAAAGGTAATGATAATTGGTAGTTCCATAGCTCAAGACATGCATAGTGTCAATACGCACAATCAATTTGTAGAATATACTTGGGATATCTATGCATGCATAATCAATCAATACGTGATAAAATCCCAACATGATTTATATTTACCATCCATAATAAGCGATACCCAAAGATAATATAATTTAAAAACACGTAATTTTCATGAAAAAGAAAGGTTGAGCTTCATAGGTGAAAGGACAAAATGGATGAAACCCACATACCTTAAACCTTGAATTCCTTGAAATGAATCCTTGAGTCCCAAAGTTGTACTTGAATTACTTAGATTAATTTGATAGTCTTAGAGGGTTGGGAGAGAGGGTTTTGTGAGTTATAGAGTTGAGAAATAGCTAAGTATAGGTGATTTCATGTTTAAATGGGCATAAGTCTATGACCCTAATGCCCTTGGAGGAAATAGAAAAAACTAAGGAAAATAATACACTCGTCCGCACCCCCAGCACATTGTGGACTAGACGCGGACTTGGGATTACACAGTGGTGTGGCCGAAGTGCATGCGCCCTGGGAATGTACAACTACTGGAAATGAAAAATTAGCGAAAATTATGTTTTGCTATGGGTCTTCTAAAATCCTAGTTATAGCCATTCTCTACTCAATTTCGCCCTATGACCTAGAATATGAGGTCAGATTTTCGAAATCATGCATGAATTTTGAGATATATGGAAATTACAATTATGGAGAATTCCAAAGCACTTGTAGGGCATTTCAAATATATCCCTATTGAGAACATTCGTCCTCGAATATAAAAAAAACATGCATAAAAGAAGTAATTATGAAGATTTTAGCTCGACATGAATGCATAAATTCATTTAAACTTTATATTCTAACATCTCAACATAAATCTCAAAATTCACCATATACTTGTTAATAGAAACTTAAATGCATGTAAAATGACATGAGGGTTGTAACTTAAGACTTTAAATAATATAGGAGACTTAAATTGTTACCTTTGGCTTGGGTAAAGTGGAAGAGAATTGGGTATCGCTTTCTTATGTCAACTTAGGCTTCACATGTGGCACTTTTGACTTGTTGATTCTTCCAAAGGACCTCGACAGAAGCTACATCATTATTTCTCAACCTATTCACTTGTCTATCCAAAATCTCCATCGTATCTCCTCATAGATCAAATTATCTTCGACAATACTTACAACCTCTAAGGGCATTATAGCTCTTGGGTCACCCACAAACTTTCTCAACATAGACACATGGAAGACCGGATGAACCATATTCATCTCCATAGGCAACTCCAACTCATATTCAACCTTACCTACTCTCCTCAAAACTCTATAAGGACCCACAAACATTGGGCTCAATTTTCCTTTCTTGACAAATCAAACCACACCCTTTATGGGCGATACTTTTAGTTAAACCCAATCACCAACCTTAAACTAAAGATCTCTTCTCCTAACATTGAAGTAGGACTTTTGCCTACTTTTGGATATTTTCAATATCACCCTCATCAACCTCTCCTTCTCCAACACCTCTATGACTATATTTAGACCACACAAAACCATCTCCCCTACTTCAAACCATCCAACCAGAGATCTATAGAGCTTATCATATAAAGCTTAAAATTGAGCCATACCAATGCTTGAGTGGTAGCTATTGTCGTAAGCAAACTCAATTTATAGAACATGTTCACCCCAACTACCCTTAATATCCAAATCACAAGGTCTAAGCATATTATTAAGATTTTGGATAGTCCTCTCTGTATGACCATCCATTTGAGGATGAAAAGTTGTGTTAAGCTTAGCCTTGGTACCAAGACCTCTTTGGAAGGACTTCCAAAAGCGAGAAGTGAATTGAGCACCATGATCCAAAATGATAGACAAAGGCACCCCATGCAATCTACCCAACTCATGGATGTACAAATTGGCATAATCTCAGAACCATAAGTGATTTTGACCAGTAGAAAATTAGATGACTTTGACATTCTATCCACAACAATCCAAATAGAATCGAATTGTTTCCTAGTCTTAGAAAACCTAACCACAAAATCCATGTTTTTCTCTTCCCAATACCAAGTAGGAAATTTCATGTCTTGGGCTATGACACATGGCCTTTGATATTTGGCTTTCACTTGTTGGCAATTGTGACATCTGGATATGAATTTGGGTCGTATCTCTCTTCCTAAGCCCTACTAATATACCTCCGTTAAGTCTTTATACATCATTGTAGAACCGGGGTGAATAGAATAGGATGAATTATGAGCCTCCTTTAAGATAAACTCCCTTATGTCATCAACATTAGGCGCACATAATGCACCTTAGTACCTAATGGCACCATCCCTCCTTGAGTGAAAACCTCCACTTTAACATCCCTGACTGAGGTCTTCAACTCTAGCAAGGCGGTGTCAAAATCTAGTTTTGACTTTACTTCCTCAATTAAAGAAGATTTATAACCATCAACAACTATTGCACAACCATTTTCAACTTCATCCAACCTAACCTATAATCTAGCCAACTGGTGAACTTTTGTCGTCACCTCTTTGCCACCATTATCAATGTGAGCTATACTACCCATGGATGCTCTACTTAGAGCATCAACCATAATATTAGGTTTGGCAGGATGATAATGCACACTCATATCATAGTCTTTAAGGAGCTTTAACCACCTTTTTTGTCTCATGTTATGACTTTTTTGCCTTAATACATATTGGAAAATCTTGTGGTCGATGAACACATCAACATGAACCCCATGCAAGTAGTGATGCCAAATTATTAAAGCAAGCACCATGCCTGCCAATTCAAGATCATTGGTGGGATAATTCTTCTCATGCAACTTAAGTTTACTAGAGGCAAATGCTATTACCTTGCTATTTTGCATCAAAATATACCCAAACCAATTCTTGAAGCATAACAATAAATAACAAACCCTTCCAACCCCTCTGGTAGAGCCAAGATAGGAGCGGAGAAAAGCTTATGTTTCAAGATTTCAAAATTCTTTTCACATTCATCATTCCACATTTTTGCCTTCTTTTTGGTCAACTTTTTCATAAGAGAAGCATTAAAAGAAAATCCGTTCACAAACCTCCAATTATACCCTATTAAACCCAAGAAACTCCTAATATCCAACAAAGTGAAGGGTCTATGCCAATTCCTTAACATCTCCATCTGCTATGTGTCCACATTAATTCTATCACACTAAAACAACCCTAAACAATGTGCCCAAAAATGTGCCTCAGAAGTGTTCAACATTTTAATTTTCATATATCCCAACATTTATACGCGATATCAAAAATTTTACTTCATATTCTTGTTCAAGTAGTCAAATTGAGTGGGAAATGGATTTACTAGTAATTTAAGAGCAATTATAGCAAAATTTTGTAATCACAAAAATGCAATTTCTAGTGAGGTTTCTGCTCGGGCGCGCCTCAGTTCATTTTATATGCAGCTTTTCAAGTCCAGTCCATGGCTTTAGGGTCGTTGGTCTAAGTGTTCTCATGCATGAAAACCTATACTTATCCTTATTTCACCCTCATATCATTCAAGATATTTCCAAATACTTTTTCAAAAACTTAGATAATATTTCATCTCCTAAATTCAAGTCACAAAACTCATCGAGATCTTATGGTTCTCATTCAAGCTTCATCTCCATCCCCAATCTTCATCAAGTCATTCTCCAAATCTAAGGCGTGTGGGTTTCTTTAGTAGGTTTCTTTCACCCATGATGCCCAAGCTTCTTTTTACCTAAATTTGCGTGGTTTAAAGTTGATTTACTCAAGGGTCTTACTTATTATGAAATTCACTATACACTATATTGAGGTTTAGGAAATTGTGATTGTTCTACTATGTTTGAGCTATCAATCTAAGATCTATGGTGAGAATTGATACAGGATTTTCATGTATGTTGCTTGAGGGTGTTACCAAGTATTGATTGATGGTTTAACATTAGATTTCCCTACATGATTTTATGCCTAAATTGCATGGTCTAACACTAACACTACAAACCCACCAAACGTTTGATAAAATGTCTGGTAATGGTTATCTTGATAAATTGAAGGCCGAATGAATGTTTTATGAGTTGAATGACTGTATGACGATGAAATGAATATATGTATATGGTTTTCTCCAATATATTGTTGGAATGTGACCATGCCGTACTCGGGGGTTGTGCGCTCGGTAATCATGTTTAGGGATTTATACCTTGATAACCATGTCAATTGGTTTGTGAAACGACCCTAGAAAGTGCCTGAAAATGTGCCTTAAAATGCGCCAAATTTTAAATTTAATATATTTCAAAATCTTTTTGCTATTTCAAAAATCTAACTTCATATTCGTGTTCAGGGGGTAAAAATGATATGGGAAAGGATCTAGCATAGATTTAAGAGTGAAATATAAGCAATTATGAAATTTAAAAATTGCAAATTCCAGAGAGATTTTCGCGTCACCTCCATGACGTACCACTGTACATTTTGGGGACTATTTTTTTAGTTCGATGCAAGACTTCTATGTTTTGGGCCTACGTGTTCCTAAATGTGTTTTTACCTATACTTAGCCTTATTTTACCCTCATATCATCCTAAAATATTTCCAATACTCACTCAAACACTTAGCCATATTTGCACCACCAAAGTCAAGTCCCAAACCCTTACCACAAGCTAAGGTTCTCCATCAAAGTTCATTGTTAAGCTTCAAGTGT